>CAJHQQ010001071.1:0-118879 GCA_905132885.1 Moricandia moricandioides
TTCTTGTTTCTTACACTGTTCGTTGACCCTACTAACGTGTGACGACCCGCAATTGATTCGTTTTTTTTAATGAGACAAAATAATAATAATAAATAAATAAGAATCCTAAATGGATTTTTAGGGTTAACGATGCTCTTATCACTACCAGTATACATATCTTATAATTTTAGTAGCGTCGAAAAAAAATCTTTTATGCAAACCCAAAGACTTTGGACCAAAGTCCTTTGAACTAGGGGTGTTTAATCCGGTAAAACCAAACTAATTAAAAATAAACCGAAACCGAAATAGAGAAAGTGGTTTTGATTTGATTATATCAAATAAACCACATTTTAGAAAACCGAAGTGTATAGATAGGATTGGTATATATACCGATCAAACTGAATGAACCGAAGAAACCGATTAACTCAAATATATTAATATACTTATATGTAAGTCTTATAATATAATTAATTATATATACATAATTTATTTATTAATATCCATATTTAAAATACTAGTTTTATTAATTTTTTATTTCATTCTAAGTTAAAAATGTTATTTTTCTTATTTTCATCAAATTAGGTAAAACATATTATTTTTTATTTTATTGGTAAATATGTGTGCTAAAATATAGATATTTAATAATATTATTATTTTTCTTTTTCTTTTTGTATTTGATAGTTAAACAAAACAGAAGATATTCTAGTTAAAAGTTAGAGTATTATATTATATTTTAAAAAAATATGATTTCTAATCATATAAATCAAAATTTGTTATAAAAGATAAATATAACTATGATTTTTGGTATAAAACCAAATAAATTAAAAGTCGCTAGTATATTAACCGAATCAAACCAAAGTAGATATAATATTAACATGATACTTATTTTTATAAACTGAAATATCGAAAAAAATCAACCTGGAGCATAACCGAAATCTGGATTGAACGGAAAAGCAAACCAAAAAGAAATTTTAAAATAATTATATACATCAATAAAATATTATGATCTAAAACATTATTGATATAGGGAAAACTTTAGAATCAGTGTTTCCTTTATTTTTTTTTGGAGTTTTTCATATAAAAGATTATTATCCCCTTTTCTTTTTTAGAAAAAAAAAATGGAAAAAGACAGGGACTAGGTAGGTAAATCTCTGTCTCTATATATATAATCCCAAGCATCAGCGCAAATTCTAAGAAAAAGGAAAAACAAAATCGAAATGGGGAGAAAGAGGATTATGTTGAAATTGAAGAGGAGGCCAAGAGATCTGACGAAGAAGGAGAAGGTTGGAATACTCTGCGACTTCTGCGGATTCTCCACGAGGTAACTCTCGGAGACGACAAGAGGGTTCTATTTTTTTCTAGGGGTTTGTTGTTAAATTACATCTAGCTAGCCACCGCATAATCGGATTCTAAACTCTTTCCAGGTACGAGCGAGATCACATGGACAGCGAGCTCAAGAGATTACGTGTTTTGACCAGGTAATATAACCCCCTTACTCCCCCCCACAATGTTATTGGTTTCTGTTTGTGGTTGTTATGGTTTTTTTTTTTATGCCCCCTACCCAGGAGAATGACTGGCAAGGATCTCGACGGTCTGAGTTTCACAGAGCTTGTCTTTCTTGAAAACCATCTCAGTGAAGTCGTCTTGCCCATTGTGAAAAAGGTGAAGAAGCCAAAATGATTGAATGTGTTTTAAATAATGGATTCTCAAGCATCTTTGTTTTGTATTATATTACAGAAGAAAGAGCAGCTGGAGGAAGATTTGGAGAGGTTGCGCATACAGGTTTTTGTTCCCATTTTTTTTTTTTTCTTTTAATAGATACTATTTGACATCGATCATGAACCTTTCAATTTTTCTGATAGAGTGAAACAGTGGACGAGTATGGTGGTAGGAGGAGAGTGGCTCCCTGCAGATTCTCCAGCACCAACAGGTATTATTATTCTTTTGCTAATTAAGGAATTCTTGGAGGAGTTATCTGAATTTTATAAGCTATTTACTGGAGAGAGTCGTACCCTCTCTGCATACATGTCTGTTGTCTTATAATGGGAGCAGAGATCACTTTGATTCTAAGTTGTAGTTGTCTTGGTGCATTCTTTTGATCATTGAAAATCCTGACTTGGGGTATATGATGACAGCAGCTCGGGAGAGAGACAAGTTGGCGATGCAGCAGCAATGGTACGTACCCTGTACCTGTTCCATTACCTTACTTGTGTCTATTGTGAATGCTTGTGTTAATGCTTGTGTTACTGCAGTCGAAATCGCAGATAGAATTCGAAAGACGAAAAGCTGAATCCATGGAGATGGAGTTCGTGAGGCTGTGGCTACTGAAGGAGTGAGTAACGACTAAATTTTAACATTTTCCCCCACTTGCTCTGTCTATTTATTTTCATGATGATGCGTTTTCTTTTTTTTTCCTTTGTCAGGAGACTGAATGGTAGAGAGTTGGAGGGTATGACTTATCTTGAGATGAGTTTTCTTTACCAACAGATATACCAGGGATTACAGGACTTGCGAGAGCATAGATTTGCACCAACAAGGGAACAACTCGGCAAAGAGGTATACGAAAGACATTGACATGCAAAATCATTTGATGGTTTCTTGTATTCATTCTCACCATATTTTCTTGCTTGTTTTGCAACATAGAAGAAGAAGTTGCTCACTCGGAAGATGGTTCCCGGGGATGTTCATTAGGATAATCAGCAACTTGTTCAATCACCAGAGCTTTGTGCTCCATATCGATCTTGTGTGACCTATGGTTTCTGCATTCGGAGTAATCTTAGGGGATTTTCATTCACTACATGGGCTTTTTGTTAACAATTTCGCTTTTAATAATAATAATAATCAAAATGTGAACATTGATGGAACGGTGAACTCCATAGATTGGTTCTTCAATTGCTAACTGACTTTAAGTTCAAGGCATGTCATTTTACTGTTGGAGATGATCTATTCAAGCAATGGGAAACTGTCAGAAGTAGTTTGTGCCCTCAAAATCAATGGTTTCGTAGTGAAAGCAAAAAAAAAAAAAAAAACACTTTGGTCACTAGTCAAAAGCTTCAAAGAACCCAGAAAGATTGAAAAAACGTTACCTGAGAGTAGAATGAAGCCATGGAGAGAAATTAGCCGTGTTTTGATTTCCAATCCACCACCATTTTGATGACAGCATCACTACCATCTTTCACTCTTCTTATACCTTATCTCCAATCAAATTATGTTATTATAGACAGAGAGAATCTTCAGTTTACAAGTTTCAACTTTCTAAATGGTACGTCTACATGAACTTAGACGATATATATATATATATATATAAGGAGATATGTTGGCCGTGAAGAGCGTTACACCTGTTACAGAATGAAGAGAGTTCACCACGAGGACCCAATGAAGGATTTCATGTGAAAAAAAGAAATGTTTCTCGTTTCTCTCCCGTATTACCATTTTAACCTGAAGAAACCTTAATGACGTTGTCTTTGGTTTACTCGCAACACCATGTAGTAGTAGTAGTAGTAATAAACTGATGTGTTTGTCGCTAAAGCTTTGTTACTCGCATCCGAGTTTATTTCGTTGACTGGAAAATCCAAAAGCAAAAGAAAATACTAAGTGATATAATGGGCCTAGCGAGTCGCTATTAGTAATGGGCCTAAACATTTCAGCCCAAATTACAAGATGATTGTCTGTACTGTATCAGGAGTTCATTTGTCATTTGGTCAATTCTCAAATCTAAAACCCTAAAAGTTTCGCCGACTGGCTCCGATCGTGAACCTTCCTAAACCCTAACATAGAGCTGAGCTAAGGTGATTTTTCTCTCTTTGGATGATATGTATCCCCGTTTTGCCACTGTTTTCAGTGATATTCTCTCTTTGGGTGGCAGATCGTTCTTCAGTTTGATAATGATCATGTGATGAAAACTGGTGTCTATGTTCTAGTTGATTCGACGATCTATGGTTATCGGGTCTATTTAATAACGGTCAAAGACTCGGATGGACTTTAGCTTTTACTGATGCTTTCAGTTTCTGGACATTTTTGTGTGATCTTTTCGAATTCATGTTCTATTGATTTGTTGACTCTTTTGGCTTGTTTCTTGTAGCTCATAAGAAATGAGTTTCAACAAAGTGCCCAACGTCCCTGGATCTCCTGCTCTCTCTGTCCTTCTTAAGGTCAGCGTCATTGGTGGCCTCGGTGTCTATGCCATTACTAATAGCCTCTACAATGTCGAGGGTGGACACCGTGCTGTCATGTTCAACCGTTTAACTGGTATCAAGGAAAAGGTTTTCTATTATTCCTCCAACTAACACAGTAGTTACTCTTTTTTTTGTATCTGAGTCTATGAAAAATGTGAGCTTTGCTCTCGGAATTTGTTTTTCAGGTCTACCCGGAAGGAACACATTTTATGTTGCCATGGTTTGAGAGGCCAATAATCTATGACGTTCGTGCACGACCCTATCTTGTTGAGAGTACCACCGGTAGTCATGACCTTCAGATGGTGCGTTTCTTGCGCTTTTTTTTGTGTGTGCTTTGGATATTATTTATGCCATGGTTCAACTTCAAATGCTGTTGCTGATTGTGAAGCTATGGATTATACTAGGCATTCCTTCCTTTGAGCTTATTTGAGATCCTTAAATGCAGCATGAAGACCATATTTTTAGGTTTAGATATGATTTATGCGGATATGGAGCTGTTGATTGTTTCAATTTCTCTGCTAGAGTGCTATATGGCTAATGTAGAATGTAGATCCTTATATGACCTGTGTGAATTTTCAGATTAAGGTTTATAAAGAAATAGGGAAAACGCTGATTTTATAGTTTTTTTTCTTTTCCTGTTGACTGTTGTGTTGTTTCGGCTCATTTTCTGTCTACTGAATGAGAAATCAAACCCTACTTGCTTTCGGAGAATATTACATTAAGCTGGAACCGAAACTAACATAGTATCCCTGATTTTATTTTCTTAAAGATGTTGCTGTGTTTCAGATGTTTTTCGTTTGTTGTTACCCAGGTGAAAATTGGACTTAGGGTTCTCACTCGTCCCATGGGTGACCGTTTGCCTCAAATTTACCGAACCCTAGGTGAGAATTACAGTGAAAGGGTTCTTCCTTCCATCATCCATGAAACCCTAAAGGCTGTGGTGGCTCAGTACAATGCAAGCCAGCTGATCACGCAGAGAGAAGTATGTAACTCTGCATTCTTCTTGTACAAGTTTTTCTACTCTGCATAATGATAGACTGTTTTTTTTTAACTCTCCTTTAGGCTGTGAGCAGAGAGATACGCAAGATTCTGACGGAGAGAGCTTCTAACTTCGACATTGCTCTTGATGATGTCTCCATCACGACTCTTACTTTCGGCAAAGAGTTCACGGCTGCAATCGAGGCAAAACAAGTCGCTGCTCAGGAAGCTGAACGTGCCAAGTTCATTGTGGAGAAAGCCGAGCAAGACAAGAGAAGTGCGGTTATCCGTGCAGAGGTAAAGCATATTTGATCTTGAATTAGAGTGTAGTGACAGAGATTACATGTTTTGGGTACGTAGCATGAGGTGTGTGTATTGATTCATTGTGCAGGGAGAAGCTAAAAGTGCTCAACTTATCGGGCAAGCTATTGCGAACAATCAGGCATTCATAACATTGAGAAAGATTGAAGCTGCGAGGGAGATTGCTCAGACCATTGCACAATCAGCTAACAAGGTCTACCTGAGCTCCAATGATCTGTTGCTTAACCTTCAAGGTATGAACTTGGAGCTTAGCCCTAAGAAGTAAAAAGAAGGAAATACATGGTTGGTGTTTTGACCACATGACTATTTTGCCCATTACTGTGCGTTTCAAATTTTATTTTCTCCACTAGTTGGCAACGTTATCTACCCGATTGAGATATTTATATGGCAGAGAAAAATAAGATAATATGCGGTGACGTTGCTTCGGATATTATGGTAGTACGATTTAGACATGCTTACGTTGATCCCAAAACGAAGTTCTCTCCAACCCCTCTATATAAATACTTTAATCCAATCTCTTACCAATCCAACCCAACCAAACAAGACTCCTCGTCTCTCTTTTCACTTTCTGTGAAAATATATGTATTTGACATTAAGCTGCAAGTTTGTCATCTTTGTAGCGTTCTGTGCCTAGTGGGCCTTGAAGGATCGTTTGAAACTTCTAAGCACTTCTTCAGGTTTGCCAGCTGAATTTCAGAGAGCTCTGTCTTTGCTAAAATGAGTGCATCAGTGGGACACCAAAGTCCCAAGACATTCTTATGATGACGCCTTAGAATCTTGATGTATCGTTTTTTGGTGAATTGCAGAAATAAATTAGTCACAAACTGATGAAAGTTCCCTCTTTTTTATTTGTGATGTTTAACGTTCAGTATATTGTTAGTGGTCAAACTCTTGACATATGTTTCTTTCATGTACGAATAAAACAGGAGAAAAAGCTCGTTCTCGAGATCAAAAGAACTGCTAAAACAGGGAATGCGGTAAGGTTTCCTCAACCACTCCTTCTCAGTTGATCAATCTTCTTACAGGGTTAATGCTTGGTGTCTTTAAATATGTCATTTAGTTTTTGATGTGTTTGTACATCCTCTTCTTTTATTCAGGGAGGGACCAAGATTCTTTCCCGGCAATAACTGATCCTGCTAAGGCAGCAGATAGCTAACTTACAAGGAATGCAAGGTCATATTCCTATTTAACACAAATCGGATTTGCCCTGGAGATTAAGTTTTTGAGGGTCCTCTTGTTGTGGAAATAAAAACTTTTGACTCCGGTAGAACTTGCCATATAGTCTAACTAGATGTTTTTCTGATGTTTCCAGAATATGGATCCAGCAAAACAGGCTGAGGTTATGAGAGAATTCCAAAAGCAGTCTGTAAGTTCTTTGACTCCATGACGCACTCAGACATAATTATTCTAACTAATGCGTATGGTATTCAGACTGAGATGATGGTGCACTTTTCCTGCAGAATATGTTGTTGGGCGCTCTTACTACCAGCTCAACTTCAAAAGCGTTGTACTGGTCTCAGTTATTTGGATTGCAACAATGAGGCCTGCCCTTTGACTGCGTTTCTGCAGCTCTTTTTTGCCTTTTGGTGAGCTTGTTTCATCTTTTGTCACATAGGTGTACTCTCAATTTCCAACAGCACCACCTCTTTTATGTCTCTACCTTCCTCAGCAATCGAAGCTTTTTAAAATTTCAGTTTCCAAGAAGAATATAATATATGCCTTCACCATACATACTTAAGGACACTTGGCTATCAAGTTGCAGATTGGAGAACGGTTTGTGAGTAAGACACAGTCTTTAAGAGACATATTCATGTTGAGAAAACATGTTGGTTCTCTTAGAAAGTAAAAGCCATATAGCAAAGATTGGATTAACACAAAACTATTTCAAAAAAGAAACCAAAGAGAGATGGTTATGAGTCTGATGATTACTGGTTCATTTATTTAGGAGTTAAAAGTGTATATATACACATTGGCGTGATTTGTGAGGCTCTATGATCTATCCACAACATGTTTGTTCCCTTTCAACCACAAATTCTCCTCCAAGCGGACAGACTCAGAGTTAACCAACCATACCTAATCTTGATCAAACATAAGATCATTGTGAAGGGGAGAGAGAGTACAAATGAAATATTCAAAGCTTACAGAAACACTAATCACTTCATAGAACAAACCGATATTATTCACATCCAAATCCAACTTAATATGAGTACCGTATAAATTCTTTTTATATTTTAATTTAATTTAAATGGACCTAACTCCTGCAACGAGCAATTGAGCTGCAACCACGACTATAAGGATTAGACTGAGCTCCGTTCTGACAATTGTAATAAGAGGCGCCTCTTCTGGAACATGGCACACTGTTCCTCTTCAAAGATTGATAGCTTATGTATTTTGTTGTTGCTAATATTCTTCTGTTCATCTCTGACTCCATTTCCTCTTCGATACAGTCTGCTATTGAGCCGTGGCAGCCTGAGGAGCCAGTCGTGGCCCATCCTAGACCGTCGAGATCATTGGTGAAGCCGGATTGGACCAGAGGTGAAGAGATTATGAAGAAGCTGAGTATCACAAGGGTTGGAAACAGAGTAGAATACTTGGCCATTGCTTTCGTTACTTTTTATTTATTTTTTTGGTGTTAGCATTGTTGCTTAGGTTGATGTTTATATAGACGTGAGGTGTGCGTGGACGACTTTTTTGTGTATGTTTTTTTTTCTGGTTTTGTATTCTTATCATGTATTGCGATATTCATTAAAAAAGAAAAGAAAGATTTAGGCGAATTAATAATGGAGAATTGTTGGGAGTGGTTGAATATTTGTTAGAGCCGGCACGAATTGTACCAAAACGATTTGAGCGGTCAATCGTTTCCTCATTACCCATTTTGATATTCCTTTTTCTTAAGACCAGCACTGAATCTAAGATTGAATTATAATTGGTTTCTGGTTACATTTAAGTGCCAAATTGCTCTCTAATTAGGAGTTGGGACATCGTTATCCCAAGCAAACACAAAAAGACAATGAAACCTCCTAACCTCTCTTTAACTAATTCTAAAAAAATAATCCAGGAATGAATTATTAGAGGACACCCCCTCACTTTCTTTGAAATCATGTTTTTAATAATACAATCCTCTTTAAAATCCTGAGTTTTGCCTCTCACCGAATCAAAACGCGTTTCATACTTCATTGAATATCTTTAGATCCATGAATCAGTCGTGTCTATCATGAATATGAATTTGATGATACTCATTTTAACTGAAGAGCCACCTGACACTAATACATAGTATTGTGTACACACCCAAACAATACACAGCTTTCATCTCCTATGACTTCTCTCTGGTCTCTTGTAAGATACAGTATGTAAGAAACCTTCATCTCTCTAACTTGCTCAGCACGTCATCCATCGCCGGTAACTCCTTTGATATCTCAGCCCAATCTGGCATCCCCTGAAATATCATAACAATAACCTTCTTTTTTCTTTTTGCAATAAACATGAGAGGAAAGGTTTGTAGATGAGGCTTACTTTGCCCGATCTGCGGACTCGACCATCTAACCGCAGTATGATGTACACGTCCTCCCCCGGGACAACTCCTTCAGCTACTTGTTGATCTCTTATCCACCTGAAACAGACAAAACCAAAAGGGCATCTTTTAAGACTCAAAAAAGCAAAGTTTCCTGCTCTGTTCTATCAGCAAAATAGAAAGTTTGGACCTTTCCCATTCACCAGGCGAAACAATCTCGGACTTGAACCTGATTTCACTTTTCAGCTTTGACTGAGCAACTACTGATTGAGCCCGTGTATCAAAATCTTCCTACCAAGTAAACAAGACTGAGAAATGTTTCTATTCGTTCCAATGATATATAATCTTTGCACTAACCCCAATTGAAGGAAGAGATGTAGCTGCCTTTGAAGAATCCCCAAACCCTCTTTTCTTCTCGATTTCTGGTGTTTTACGTTCATCCCATACCACGGGAACTAAGAGTACACCTCTTCTTAGTAGCTCTGTTCTGAACCTCTCTGCCTTTTGCATCGCCACTGTCACACTCTCTTTCTTTCCAGCTAGAATAACCTTTACAACAATGTCATATCAATTCAGAAACTGAAAGGCAGCAAAACAAAGTGGGGTGGGGGGATAAAAAGAGTCTCACGGGTCGAACTGTATCCCTTAGCTGAACAAGCTCAACAACACGGTTTGTTGAGAGGCGTAGAGGCAAGCGAGAAAGAGTTTCGTCTCGAGTGATCTGAACCATTTGTTCTTCCTCTTTCTTGTTTTCCCAAATGAACAATGCAACCAGAACAAGGATACCTGCACATTGCTGTTCCAAAAGCTTAGTCACTTAAATGGAATTGTGTGTTAAGGACTCCTCACCTCCAATGTTAATGGCAGCATTTCCTGTAGTTTCCAAGAGATCTGGAGCACCATCACCACCTCTAACTGCTTGAATCAGTCTTGGTATGGTAAAGAGCGTTGAGATACCAGCTGCACCTGAAAATGCAAAATAGAAGAATTTTCTAAAGCCACGAAAGGGTGCTCGTACTTCGCTGATGAGTTTCAGGTCTCTTCTGAAACTGTCTCCAATATCTTCTCCGCCTAACCTAGCCTGCCCCCATAAAGTTTTTGGCCAATGAGAAAGCTTTTCTTGAGGGTAAGAAAGAAACAAGGATACTATAAGACCTCTTCTTGGAGTTCCTTAAACTCGGGTAATGCACGAAAGGATGCTAAATCAGGATCATTAAGAATAGTGGCAAACTTGAGATTATAATCTCTCAAAGCCACTCTCAAGCAATCAGCAGCCTTTGTTCCTTCCCCTCTACCTCGAGAGGATAAACAACAAGAGAACATAATCTCATTAGGATCTTCCACATCATATGGTGTATGGTTCCAGAGGTTCTTACCGGTAAGCATGACAACAAGCTTTGTTATAGTAAGCAGCTTGTGACTCTATAGGATTTGGATTTAAACTCAGTGCTGTTTCAAACTGAGCAAGAGCATCTTTGACCTGTAAGACATTCAACTGAATCTGTCTCAAACTGCGGTTTTGTTTTCAAATTATTATTAAGCATGAATCATCTAAAAGATGGAGAAACCAGTAACCATCAGACAGACAGAAGCTAGAATCATTAACAAAAGTTACAAGCTTTTGGAGAAGTTTCGCCAAACCGACTGAAACATTTTCACATCCGAGAACTCACCCGTCCTCTCTTAAAGAGATCGAGGCCAGTGTTAACACAAGACTCTGCCGTGACACCATCCTTCGGGGAATTTGGAGACGGAGTAGAAGAAGTGATAGCAAGAAGATGTGAATCCCGATTCCGGCGAAAAATGAAAATATGCGAGTCCCCCGGTAGAAGCCACAACCGTCGCTTTTTCACTCTCGAGAAAGGGCTCGAGACCCGGCGAAGGAAATGGCCGTTGAGCGACGGAGGTGTTGCCACAGCCATTCAATTCTCTTCTCCGCTTCCCAAATAATAACCACGACTTTTATCTTTAAAAAACGCTTTTCTGTTCCGTCTGAAAATAATATTTTATCTTTTTTTTTTTTAATATATAAAATAATTCTTAGTATTATTCATAACTGAAGATTACATTCAGATAAATCTCTCAAGGAAAATAAAAAAAAAAACAGAGCACACACAAAAGAGAATTGGGCAATTGACTTCATGGCCACTTTTTTCAGTCTTTCTTCAATTAAAGGAGGAGGAGGATCTTCAGAGAAGTGATGTCAGCAACCCAAGCACTGACATGTGGACACTCGCTCATCAAATAGCTTTCTTAGTTGGAGTACCAAGCAAGTACTGAATCACAGGGATTTGGTGAAGATGGACCAAATTGAAGTGATCACAATCCAAATAACTCACCAACCCTAGCTTCGTACTTGTCAAGCCCATTGGCTAATCAATCACCTTTTAGAGCTTCCACTAGAAAGATGGAAAAGAACACTTCCAGAAACATTTTGTTTTTCACTGACATCGTAAGTACAGAGTTGTGTGAGTTACATTACAAACTTGAAAAATATGAAGACAATATAATCACCTCCTTGCTGTTCTTCACTTCCATTTCTTTCCTGTTGAAATGGAAAAAGCTAATATCACACAAAAGAGTTTAGCGAGATCCTGATAAGAGCAGAATCAAAACTGACCATGGCGCATATATACGGACAAAACTCCCGATTTCAATATCAACATCCACACACACTTTAGGATTAAAGATGACTGTTGTTTCTGTATCTTTGGCCGCAAGAGCTTGTGTATTCTTAAGCAAGAGCGAGTCCTACAAAAAACCCAGTGTGTGTAAACTCAGTGCTTACAATCTGGTTGATAGATCTTCAGCGGGTCTAATTTAGAGATCAAGAGAGAAACCCCAGGAAGGTCGATGACCGAGCATTTGCATACAACGAGCTTTCCCTCCAAGTGTCTTGACACGACTTTTATATCAACATAGCTCGATGATGCATCTGAGTTGTGAAATGTGAAATGAGATAAACAAGCAGACGAACTCAAGTATCAACTCTAATTTGTTACGAATCAGCATCACCTGCTTCTCCGTTTCCGCCCTGCAATTTCTTCGTGATTTCTATTTCCATCTCCTTTTCTTGTTTCATGATCTGCTGTAGCTTCCCATACAGGCTACATCCACTGCAGATCAAGTGCAACAACAAAAAAACGGGTTTTGATGTTAAGTGATTATGTACGATTCTAAGTGTGGAGTCTGAAAGGTGTTGATAATTTAATTACCCAGATAGTTTGGGTGAATCGAATGAGAGACCTTCCTTGCTCGAAGAGGAAGCCTTTACTGCTTCATTAAACAGATCCCCAACAAACTGTTTCTTCTGGTTGGAAATGTTTGGCACTGAGCTTTGATAACTAGGCTATATAACAAAGCAACATTATCTGGAATTCTGGATATGATTGTAGATTGCAAAGAGAAGGAACTACAGAGTATCACATGAAAGGAAGAGAACAAGACCTCATCATCTGTTGATGATCCACTATCCATGGGTCCAGGAAGTTCATCATCTGTACTATCACTATCTTGGATGTTTGATGAAATTCCCTTATGAGCAAATTTAAAATATTTCCTTTGCTCCTGCTGTACTGGAGCAAATAGAAGGCCCAATGAACAAATGAAACAGAAAACTGAGCAAAGAAGAAGATCAACTGCTAATCCACATGATAAGGAAAGATTACGGATTTTGAGCTTCTTTTTGTCACTCTAATCATATCTGGAGGTGGAATTAAAAGCTTTGATACAGCATCCTGAGTGTTATCTGATATTTCATCAAAATCGTTGGGGCATTCAGCGATTGGATCCTCCTCTATGGCGGGGTGACCATCCACAGGCTCAAAGTATTCAGCCATGTCACATATCTTGGAAGACGTTTCTCCATGAGCATGTGAGTGAAACGAAAATTTTGGCCTCACATTATTTTTGACAACTGCAAAGACATAAGACTCAGAAGTTTATTTATTATGCATGTGATCTGTTTCTCTGAGTTTTCATTTCTTAGAGGTGTCAAGTTGGAGGGTACCTTTACTGCCTCTCTTGGCTCTGAAGGCAGGTGAATGGGATGATGAGACAGAAGCAATGCCATTCAAATGGAGTAGTGATTTGGCTTCTTTACTTATAGTGGACCAAGTTGCGACATGTGGCATCTGAAGACAACAGTAATCATCGTTACCAGCCAGTCAATACTTGGATACAATACTTAGAGATTGGGATGGTCATGTACATAACCCAACGAAATAAAATAGTAGATAGTAACCTCATCATGTGGCACACTTTCATGAGCAGATATGCATGTCAAGCCGTTTCTAGTTGAAGAAGCAAAATAACTCTCCTCAGGGGAATCAGGAACTTCTTCGAGAGAGGAAGATATCTTCCTTGGCTAAATAATAAGAGTAAAAATCTCCCATCACCACCATTCAATTCCATTATTCCTCGGGACAACAGCGAGAAAAAAAACTCACGGTTGCTTCCAGAGATACATAGCCGGTCTGGGTCTCGTCAGCATAATTTAGTTCACCACCTGGGCATAAGCAAGCTCTTTCCTAAAATGTAATCTACCAAATGCAACGATAAGGCAAACCTGACAGATACCTATGAGTTTCTCGAGCTTTGTTTGAAGTAGTAATCCTCTTCCCTGTAAAATTCAAGCCGAACTGTGATTAAATCACCATCTAATTGGGCAAAATTAGATATAGAGATTGAAGATTTGCCTCTTCCTTCTCCTTCTCCTTCTCACTTGGACACGACATTTCATCATTTTCTCCCAAACTAACATCGACGTGCTCTTCCTCTACAAATACCAAAGAGCAGCTTGAGAATCAATCTTTAGACTATGAACACCAACATCAATCCCCTATCAGTCCTCACCAGATATGCTCTGATCAGAATCTGTGTTTCCCTGTAAAATTAGCAATACAATAAAAATCCAATGAATCTTTGAGAGGAAGATATCGAAAAGCTTAACAATTCTCAAGGCTGTTTGGACAGTCACCGGTAAGTTGCTTCGCCTCCACATTCTTCTTCGCCGGTTAAATCGATCTCGCCGGCCGGTGACCGAGAATGTTAGGTTGGATTTGTAACTGGGCTTAGCTATTGGACGTTCTTAGCCCATTCTTTAAAACCCTCCCACAGATTTTCATTTGTTTTTGCATCCCGTGTTTTTCTAACTAATTAGAATCGGCACCATAACTCCTCAATTTAACATCCTAGCCCCGAAGACCCGAGCACGTATTATTCCTTTCTAATAATTACAGTCATGATATAAAACAACTTTTAGATAGCTTCTTAAATTTGTTGACCAAAAGAAATACAACTCTTAAATTTAGTTAAGGAGAAATATTATAAATCCTAATTCTAATCGTATTTCGGAAATACAATAAAACATTATAAAACCTTGTTTTTTTAACAACTTAAATATATTAATTAAACTGTTTTTTTTAAACCTTGTTGTATTACATTGATATTATCCTAATTTAGAACTATACATATTCTCCGGATTATAATCAAATATACTGATTCAGCTGAAAAAAATTAAAGACTAAAATGACCAACTTTTAATGACTGTGAGAATACCGCCATACAACAAAGAAAATACATTTTTCTTTGCATATTGTCGTTTTTTCGATGGTGGTTTCCATTGCTTTAATGATAGTTCAGATTTATTCATATATCGATACCAAATATATTGTATCGAAATATAAACTTTAGAAGATTTTCCATCAGTTTCTGAAACTAAATTTCTACTCATGATCTCAACATGTAATATCTTCAAAAAACCTTATAATTTTCCTAGATCTTAAATTCTTCGACCCATGCTCTCTTTTACAGCGATAAATAAACAATGTTCCACGTGAAATTTGAAAATAACTTGTCAAAACTACTATCGCATTGTTTTTTTCCACTGCGAAAATGCATGATGTAAGAATGGAACAGCCACAAAACTGTCTCACACCAACACCAATATCGAACTTCACCAACGTAACAGAGTTCCAATCGATATATGATGCATCGAATTTACCGTTAGTGGTGTTAAAAATGAACCCGGATCATGATTAAATTTAGTAACCTTGTAGATAATTGGCTACAACTCTACATATATATAATTAATGTAAAATAATACTAAATTTATCTTGTTAAAATATAAACATAACGTAGGTGTCACGGCATGCCTTGATATCGTATCCATCTCAACGGGTACCTTGATAATACTCTTCGGTCTATCATTTTATTCGGTGGGAAAATCTGTCGTAGCGGAATGTATTATTGATGTTCTTATGGCATTGTTGGTTAGGAAGCGAATTCCAAGAAACCAATGGAGTCGAGGAATATGATAAAAGTATCATGGATTCTACCTACAGAAAAAAAATAGTTGTTGTCATATCAATATATGCATGAGGTTCTTCACATATGGGTTTAACTTTCATAGCATCAAGGAGTTCTATTTATGTGGTTGTGACTACTTCTCTCATATCAGGTGCATTTCAATTGGTTTTATTACCATATTTTTTTTGGCCTTTCGTACTATTCCGTTGGGAAATGTACCGTAGGAGAATCTCATTGCTATTTTATGATAACAAGAGCAGTGTCAATATTCACAACTAGCAAAATAACGCACCTCAGATTTAAAGCAAATTACACTAACAACACAACTCTCATATATTAGAGAATAAGAATTTTATTAAAATTATATATGAAAACCACATCTAATTGGAGACAGCATCGAAAGACTTGTTAAAGATCAGATGAAGGAGAATGACTCCTTAATCAGAATCTCTCATCCTTCCCATTAATTGTAAATAAAAAACTAAAACTCCGTTTACCGGTAATAAAGTCCACGTGACGTTATTTATCACCGGCAAAAACCTCCAACAATCTCGGCGAGTTGCATGGTAAAAATGAACGAACACCAAAGAAACTACATTGTCGAAAGAAACAAAAATATAGAAGAAGAAGAAGACAAAAACAAACGAAATCTATAAAAAAAAAAAAAAAAGGAGAAGAGAAAAAGGAGACGACGAGGAAAGAAGAACAAAAAAATAAAAACAGCCCTCTCGTTCTTCCCTTTTCTCTCTTCATATGTTTGTCTTTATCATTAGTTTTCTAAATTATATAAATCACAAAAAAAATGGGTTCGAGTAAGCTTAAACGAGCCATAGGAGCCGTGAAGGACCAAACCAGCGTCGGTTTAGCCAAAGTCAACGGTCGAAGCGCTTCGTTATCAGAGCTTGACGTAGCCATCGTGAAAGCAACGCGTCACGAAGAGTATCCAGCGGAAGAGAAATACATAAGAGAGATTCTGAGCCTAACTTCATACTCACGCAGTTACATAAACGCATGCGTCAACACGCTTTCTAGACGCCTTAACAAAACCAAATGCTGGACCGTCGCTCTCAAAACCTTGATCTTGATCCAACGCCTATTAGCAGAAGGAGACAAAGCCTATGAGCAAGAGATCTTCTTCGCTACTCGCCGTGGGACAAGACTTCTCAACATGTCTGACTTTAGAGATGTTTCTAGGTCTAATTCGTGGGACTACTCTGCTTTTGTAAGGACTTACGCCTTGTACCTCGACGAAAGGCTTGATTACAGGATGCAAACCAGGCATGTGAAACGTGGAGTGTACTGCGTTGGAGGAGGAGATACTGTGGAAGACAAGAAAGACATCCCGGAGGCTGATCTCTCTAGGTCACAACCCATCTCCGAGATGAAAACAGAGCAGATTTTCACCAGAATACAACATTTGCAGCAACTTCTTGACCGTTTTTTGGCTTGTCGTCCCACAGGTAAATCTATAAATTATATTTTTATTTAAAATCACTCTCTTCTGCTTGGCCTTGGGTAACAAGTTATGTATGTAGGGAGCGCGAGGAACAACAGAGTTGTGATTGTGGCTCTGTATCCGATAGCGAAGGAGAGCTTTAAGATATATTATGACGTAACTGAGATAATGGGCGTATTGATCGAACGGTTCATGGAGTTAGACATCCCTGATTCGATCAAGGTCTATGACATTTTCTGTCGGGTCTCAAAACAGTTTGAAGAGCTAGATCAGTTGTATTCTTGGTGTAAGAACATGGGGATCGCTAGGTCTTCCGAGTATCCAGAGATAGAGAAGATCACACAGAAGAAGCTTGATCTCATGGATGAGTTTATAAGAGACAAGTCCTCTTTAGAACAGACCAAGCAATCAAACTCTGTTAAATCCGATGAAGAGAGAACAGAGGATGTGAGTGAAGAGCAAGAAGATATGAATGCGATAAAGGCCTTACCTGAACCTCCACCAAAAGAAGAGAAGCCTGAAGAGGAAGAAGTGGTAACAGAGGAAAAGAAAGAAGAAGAAGAAGAAGTTGGTGATTTGCTGGATATACACGGCGATGTAGCAGCTGGAGATAGCCTAGCATTGGCTTTATTCGACGGACCTTACGCGAGCGGTTCCGGTCCTGGATGGGAAGCGTTTGAAGATGATTCATCGGATTGGGAGACAGCTTTGGTGCAATCAGCCACAAAATTATCAGGACAAAAGACGGAGCTCGGAGGAGGCTTTGATATGTTGCTGCTTAACGGAATGTATCAGCACGGTACTGTGAATGCCGCCGTGCAAACCTCCACGGCTTATGGAGCCAGTGGAAGCGCAAGCAGTATGGCATTTGGTTCTGCAGGTTTTTTAAAAAAGAAACATGACTTTGCTGATTCTTTATACATTTGCATTCTATTAATTTGATTCTATCTATTACAGCAACGACGCTGGCACTTCCCGCACCAGCAACGGCTAATGGAAGCAGCATGGATCCATTTGCTGCGTCGTTGGTGGTTGCGCCGCCACATTATGTGCAGATGAATGATATGGAGAAGAAACAGAGAATGTTGATGGAAGAACAGATGATGTGGGAACAATACTCAAGAGAAGGTAGACAAGGTCACACGAATTTAAGCCAAAACCAAAACCACCCTGGTTACCCTTTCACACCTCAATACTGATTCTGCACCATGAAAGCAGTTCTTCTTGAGTTGTGTTGAGTTTTATAGATGTACTACTAATGGCTTAATGCTTTTTTAAAAAAAAAACTCAAACATTTCTTCTGTAGTACCGTCAAATTCATTGAGAGATATGTGAGAGTTTGCTTATGTGATTGTAAGCTAAACTTACTGTATGTTTGATGTCAGAATCTTAGCTAATAGTATCACTTTGTACAAGCTCTAGTGCTTCACACCGTTCCTTCTTTTTTGTCTTTGCCTGCAAAAAAAAAGAAAAACAGATAAATATCATAAAGATACTCAAATGTCTTGCCTGAAAACTCACCGGCAAGAGCTTCCTTCTCTAGCAAACTCTGTTTATTTGGAACCGAGGCTCTCAGCAAAACAAACCCAAAACATTGATAATGGGCCGATACGCGTGGCCCATTAGCTGAATCTTAATACCCTAACGTCATTTTTTTTTCCCGACAAAACTGCTTAACCCTAACGTCACTTACTTTCCGTCTGTGTAACAATGGAAGAATCTCATATCGAAGAAGGAGAAGAAAACCAGACCAAACTCGAGGTTGCTCCTGCATTGATATCCGTTCATCCATTGCAGAAGTCTGTCGCTGTCACTGTCGGATCGAATCTTCGTGTTTTCGATCTTATGTAAGCTTCATTGCTTCCTTCAAGTTCGACCTTGAATCACCAATATACATTCTTTAAATAAAAAAGTATTAAAATTTGAATATAGCAATGTTTAGTTATCTCACTAATTGTCTTTATCCAGAAAGAATCGTCCAGTTAGTTTGGTGGATGAATCTGATGGACCTTCTCATAAAGATTCCATTAGAGCTATTCGATATGGTGCAAATGGGAAGCTCTTTGCATCTGCAGGCGATGACAAGCTCGTTAAGATTTGGTCTGCTGAGTCTTGGCATTGCTTTACCACCATGTAAGTTTAGTAATAACGTAGGACTATTATAGATTAGGCTCTAAGAATTGTGCTTCTGTGTTTCTTTAAAACCAACTTAACTAATTAATTATGACAGATCTTCTGAAAAGAGAGTTACCGCGGTTGCTCTAAGCAGGGATGATTCACATGTTTGCTATGCGGACAAGTTTGGTGTTGTGTGGGTGGTTGAGCTGGATGAGGGTAAAGTTAAGAAGGGTGTGCTGCTCTTTTCCCACTATTGTAGTATTATTACTAGCTTGGTAAGATCAAGTTTGGTCAAGAGGCCTCGTTCTTGTAAAAAGCTGAAGTTTTAAAATTACATTGTCACTCATTCTGTTCTGTTCTTGTTCACAGGAGTTTTCCCCTGATGGTCGATATATTCTTAGTGCAGATCGGGACTTTAAGATCAGGGTAAGCTAGTCTACTCCACTATTGTATAATGTCATGCCTTTTTTGTTCGTATTGCTCTTATAGTGAATGATTATGTTTGCTATCACAGGTGACTGTTTTTCCTGAGAAGCCTCTACAAGGGGCTCATGAAATACAGAGCTTTTGTCTTGGACATACTGAGTAAGTGAGAGTTTAAAGCAACAACCTGTAATCCCATCCCAATTATTCTGAAGTCATCGAGTGTTTTTTTTTTACAAAATGAAAAGATTGTTATCAAATACTCATAACTTTGCAGCTCATGCATCTTTTTTTTTTTGTCTCAAACCCTTGATAGGTTCGTCACCTGCATAAGCTTTGTTCAGAATCCAGAGCTTACTTTAGGATACCTCATGTCTGGAAGTGGAGATTCCAGTGTAAGTGATCTTAAAGTCTATTAAATGTATAGTTTAGACTCCTGGTTACTGATGTTGGGATTTGTAGGTTCGACTGTGGGACATTACATCTGGGTCTCTTCTGGACACATGTGACGTTCGTCCATCGGTAAACATTTCAATCCTGCATTTTCCCTGTCAATTTGTCTCATTTGGAACTCTTGGTTATGACTTATGTAGTTTTGACATTCGTTAGAGAAAATCATAGGTTTGTTCTTTTTTAATTGATGTTTTTGCTTATTGAAGATAAAACATTTAGAGTCTAATGAAAGTGAGCCGACGCAAGTCACAGTTACCGATGTATGCGCACTCCCAAATTCTTCTCTTGCAGCAGTAGCTATTCAAAGGCAAGTCTCTTTTTTAAGCATGCATACGTTTCTTACAAGATATCAAATGTTTTTGATTACTTGCACCAATGTTAAAACGCAGCTTTCAAGGAATAGTATTACTAAACTGTGATTTATCAGCCCACACTCTCTCCATCACAAAGGTATGACACTTGTTAGCAATCCATGTAAAATGTACAGCCACAGTTTAACTGTGTCATTTATCTTCTAGGTGATTAAAATCCCTGGAGATAGTTTCATCCCGACAAGCATCTCTTTTAGCACATCCACAAGGTTACTATGGATGGTATCTGGAGCCTCTAATGGTTCTAACCATCCTGGTTATACAAGGGTTCGTCTCATCTCGTGTATTGAGACTGAACTATCTTCAATCCTTGAAGATGAGCACATTCCTGGAGGTACAAAACTGTTGGAGCAATTGCAAGGTAAAGTTTCAATAGAAGAGAGTGTGATGAGTGCTGCAGCAGAAGCTGTGAGAGCTGCAATGTGCAGCCTTTTGATGAAGAAGCAATACTCTGAAGACAATAGAGAGTTCAGGAAGAACAACAGAAATGACAAGAAAACCACACAGTGATTGTAGTTTACTGAACCGTGTTATTTAGTTTTGCGACTTTTATATCACTGTACAACGAGAGAGATTTAATGAGAATCGAATATTTTTGATAAAGATGATCATAGTCTGCAACAAAGGGATTACAAGTTTTGATTCTCTCTCTTTTCTTACCAGATTACTCTCGTTTCAAGAACAACAGATTCAAGGTTTCATAGATATCTGAGAAAGATTGAACACAGCAAAAATACAATAAAAATGTAACACTAGCAGTCCTTCTGAGAAGGCATGAGGCGGAGTCTCTCTTCCGAGACTTGTCCACGATCACCACCAAAATGCCTCTCTTCAGCCAGCAACGACTGTAAATCACTTCCGTTGGCTAAGCTATTGAACTCAACGGCTTTAGAAGGCATAGTTGGGTAACGTCGTTGGCAGAAAGTCATCAATCTTTTAACTGACTGAAGATACTTGCGTGTGGTTTCGTCGTTCATGATGTGAGCAACACTGTTGGTGTGAATCTTCTCTCGGGCGGAACGTTCGTGGATACCAACCATAGTCACACCGATGGGCCATGGTGCATTTCCTATGGCTAGTTTGATGTAATGATCCATTGCCGCGAGGTAGTCTCGCTTTATGCAGTGGTTAACCATCACCATTAAAGCTTGACGAATATCAGAGGGCAAACCCTGCAATTTGAAAGCCATAACAGAAACTTTTTAAGTACGGAAGAGCTCATAAAAAATCAACGCAAATAGCAAACTAACACTAACAAGACAGAAAGGGAGAAACTTGCTATGCACCCAAATCTTTTAGAGTTAACTAAATGCAGATAACAGAGGCCTCAATGACAAATTCAAGGTGCATTTATATAGAATCATTAAAGAAGTAACTCTACGTCTTAAACGCCTATGTAGCATTAGAATTATTGAAAGCTCACTCTTGTCACCATATCTGAAGCCAAAAGCACCAAAACTAACTGAACCTAGACGTTGTGCATCTGTGTTGCTTATTAGATAGAACTGAGATAGTGACTGTCCAATTGCTTAAACCAAAGATAATCTCCATAAAAAAGTATACAAATGAGCTCATTACCAACATGTTTGACACCCAAACAGAAAGCAAAGCCAGGAACTTGTAAGAAAAGGAAAAGGATTCTGTTTTGTATTACCTTCTTCCTGCATAAGTTGAAGAGAGGAGTAAGGTACCTAGCACACTGCTTAAAAGTGGCTACATTCTTCTTTCCTTTAGCAGTTCTCCTCTCAGTGTTGTCCACAGCATCAAGCTCCTGTTTCCACTCCATCAACAGCTTCTTGTAGAAGACAAGTATCTTATCCTCATCACAAAGATCCTCGAAATTAGACTTCAAACGTTTCAAATCCTTATCAGCATCAACATCACTAGACTCACCACCACTACTAAGCTCACCATCCCTAGTCTCACCTTCCTCTCTCCCTCTTTCATCTCTACCCTTTCTCTTCCTGTCTCCCATGATCCCACTCTTCTGCCTCTTCTTCAGCTCAGAGATGTCACGCAAGAAATCGTTCGTCTGCCCATCCGTCACGTCGCTGTCGACCTCG
Organism: Moricandia moricandioides; assembly: GCA_905132885.1. Classification (NCBI taxonomy): domain Eukaryota; kingdom Viridiplantae; phylum Streptophyta; class Magnoliopsida; order Brassicales; family Brassicaceae; genus Moricandia; species Moricandia moricandioides. The sequence goes on from CAJHQQ010001071.1 coordinate 22,158, forward strand.
AACAACCCTTCCTTCAACACGTACTTGAGTCGATCGAGCCGCGCCTGATCATCCTCCCCGAAGAGAGTCATCGGCTGCTTTAGGATTCTCAATCGTCGAATCACTTCCTGCCTAGGGAGAACTAGGGTTTCGATGTTCTTCTCGTCGGTTAGGGATTTGGAATCGGAGATAGCAGCCGCCTCCGAAGCGGAGGATTTGGTAGATGCAGAAGCTGTAGAAGAACCAGGAGCAGATGAATCAATAGATGATTTTCCACCGCTGTCGGCTGCTGCGGCGGCGGCTCTACGCTGGGCCTTGAGCTCATGCTCGCGTCGTTCTTCTTCACGAAGCTTCTGGAGTTTCTTCTGCTCGATATCGGATCGCTTGAAGAACTTCTTGCCACCAGCTTCCTCGGAAAGACTCTGCCTTTTCTTCAGAATCTCTTGCCTGAGCAGATCCATAGGTTTTTCTTCAATCGAATCGATTGGGTTCTATTCTATCGGGAGATTGATTGGTGATGATAATTAAATAGTTTTTACATTCAGATAACAAATTATATAATGACGTAATCCTTGTCCTAAGCCCAAATGTCAATGGGCTTAATTAGATTTCTAATTGGCCCATTTAAAAAAGCTCTTTCGTCGTTCTTGTTCTTCCGGGGAAAGGAAGATGACGACGACTCAGCTGCAACGACCTTCTCCGCTTCACCTCCGTGAATCTAGACCACCTCACTGAAACAGTAACCGTTCTTATTCTTCTTCGTAACTCACTGGTTGATTTGTTTCGTTCGTTGGAACAGTTCAACATGTCCTACGTGACGAGATGGCCAGACTATTTTCATGTTGCTGAAGGTCCTCCTGGTGGCAATGGGGTTAGGTTAAGTATATGATCTTCACTTTCTCTCTTCGTTTTTGAGGCTTCATTTGTTATTTTGAAGGGCATAGATGGTCATGTGACAGCCGTCACTGTCTCTCAAGAATATCAACTGGCAAAGAAACTGATGAAGGAACAAAACTCTTTGGATTTGCTGTTCACATTAGCTCTCTGCCTTTTGTTTTTTGATTTCTCACTCTCTGGTAATTTGTGGTCTTCTTAATGACCCATTCCTTATGCTCTGTGGATTACAGTGATAAGGCCGGCCTACTTTGAGAGCTTCTAACACACCAGCCATCAATATGTATAAACTGTTTTTCTATGACAATAATTAGAAGCTCTCATACTGTTGATGCCAGTGTGAAAGAAAGGATAAATTTCTTAGCTTTTAATAAAACAATAATGGGGTTTGAATACAGATATGAAAAAAGGGCATTATCAAGAGAAAAGTGTGTGATTCCTCTCAAGAGATCCACCACTCCTGATGAACTAGAATATGATTAGCTTCCTTAAGTGTCAAAAGACCCCCCATGTTTCCTTTTGTTCTTCTCATGTTTTTGTATTTGCATCATAATTTATTTTTTTTCCTTCCACACAAATTATAATTAATTTGATTATTTTTTAATAAGCTAATGGCGCGGTCCGTGGTAACGTTTTCTGATGGGCCAAACGGATATTTTAGAGATAAGAAAACGAATCAGAAACCACAGACGAAATCTCTCTATCTCCCATGAGACCTCTACTCTCTCACCGGCAATGTGTGACGTCACCGTTACTTATCTCCCCTTCATTTCCGTCGTTTCCTCGCCGCTGCATTCGGTTATCATCCTTTTCTCCTCCACGTCACAATCGTCTCTCAATCAGAAACGCTTCGCATGAATCCGCTGCCGATCAGACTTCTCCCTCTAGACCGCGAACTCTTTATCCTGGTGGTTACAAGCGTCCCGAGCTCTCTGTTCCCGGTTTGCTTCTCCGTCTCGACGCGGATGAGGTTATGACCGGGAATCGTGACGAGACTCTTGATTTGGTCGACCGTGCGTTAGCCAAGTCGGTCCAGATCGTCGTGCTTGATGGTGGAGTTAACGCCGGTAAGCTATATGAGGCTGCTTGTTTGCTGAAATCACTTGTTAAGGGCCGTGCTTACCTCTTGATCTCCGAACGCGTTGATATCGCCGCCGCTGTTGGCGCGAGTGGTGTTGCTCTCTCCGACGAAGGTTAAGCTAATTTTATTGAATAGTAGCTTTCTGCGTGCAGTACTTGTGGATGAGATATGTATAACAAATACTATGTACAGGTCTCCCAGCGATAGTAGCGAGAAACACTTTGATGGGTTCAAATTCCGAGTCGGTAGTTCTCCCTTTGGTGGCTAGGATTGTGAAGGATATTGATTCTGCTCTAACTGCCTCTACCTCTGAGGGTTCTGATTTCCTTATACTTGGATCTCGTGAAGATCAACAAGTGGGTTTACTATTGGCTGATTCTTTGCTGAAGAGCGTGATGATACCCATTTTCGTGGCTTGCATAAGCAAAGGAGAAGCTAAAGAAGAGCTGCAGTTACTGAAATCAGGCGCCTCTGGTTTCGTTATATCTTTGAATGATCTGCGTTCTTCCAGGGATGTTGCTCTTCGCCAGTTTCTTGATGGAGCTTTTGTTAACGAAACACCATTGGTTGAGAAGAAGAATGCTGTTGGCTTTGTAAAATTAGAGGACAAGCAGAAACAAATAATTGAAATGGAGAAATCTGTTTTGAGGGAGACCATTGAAATTATCCACAAGGCGGCTCCACTGGTGATTTTTATTTACAACATTTGGTAGTTAATTTTTCTGATTTGGTTCTGAACTAGATTTTTCCGCTATTATAACATGGTTTAATTTGCGTCTTGGACTTTTTTCCAACAACAGATGGAAGAAGTCTCCCTTCTGGTCGATGCAGTTTCCCGGATTGATGAGCCGTTTTTAATGGTTATAGTGGTAATTCTGCACTCAACTCCGTCAAATTGTGGTTCCAGGGATATGCATTGGTATTAGCTCTATATTCATGGAAAACATTTCTTAGTTACACACTCACTAGGTAGTCGAGATAGATCTTTCCCAGACAATGCACATGCTTCTTAACTCTACTCTCTGATAAAGGACATAGTTTTCTCGCTTTCCTGCGAGTATAATGTACTCCTAGCTATTTAGTGGTTAGAAGAGTTCAGAAATTTTAAGCATTGCATGGATTTTGTAGAGGCTTCCAACTAGTTTTCCTATCTATTTCTGCTTCAGGTTTTTAAAGCAGGGCAATTAGCTTTTATGATTCAATTTTTTTTTTTGTATGGATAAGCATTTTACTGGAATTCATAACTTGGTGGTACTAGGGGGAATTTAACTCCGGAAAATCAACTGTTATTAATGCACTTCTTGGGAAGAGGTACCTCAAAGAAGGTGTAGTCCCCACCACCAATGAAATCACTTTTCTTTGCTACTCTGATTTAGAATCTGAGGAGCAACAACGTTGCCAAATGCATCCAGACGGCCAATACATCTGCTATCTTCCTGCACCAATACTTAAGGATGTGAGTCATTCAAAATTCTGCCATCTCAGTCCTGGATTTTCTAATTATTTGGAGGAATTGAGTTGGGTTGTTCTCTTTTCGAGCAGATCAATATCGTTGATACACCTGGAACTAATGTGATCCTTCAAAGGCAACAACGTCTTACAGAAGAATTTGTTCCACGTGCAGATCTGCTTGTTTTCGTTCTTTCTGCTGACCGTCCTTTAACGGAAAGTGAGGTACAAGTTACTGTTTGCCTGGCATGTTGGTTATTGTTGGTTTTATTCAATACGTATCTCCCTAAGTAGTAGCTGGTTAAATATTTACACCATCAAGACTTTGTGTAGTGAAGGGGAAGTTCTCAACTGTCACTAGGTTAACTGCATATATCGATTTAGTACTAATATTAACAAATATTAAGAATAATTTTAAATTCTCTATCTCGGCAGTTTCCTGCTGTCATTATTGTTCTGTAGGCTGATATGCATGTCATTATGTTTGTCAGGTTGCATTTCTCCGGTATACCCAGCAGTGGAAAAAGAAATTTGTGTTTATCCTGAATAAATCTGATATCTACCGTGATACTCGTGAGGTTTATTAGAAACAAGATTATGTCCAATTCTTGATAGTTTTATGTAGTCTTGGGTGTTTGTTGACTATGTTTTGGTTTTTCAAATGCAGCTTGAGGAAGCTATCTCGTTTGTTAAAGAAAATACGCAGAAGTTGCTTAATACAGAAAATGTGATATTATATCCTGTGTCCGCACGATCTGCTCTTGAGGCGAAACTTTCAACAGCATCTTTGGTAGGCAGAGATGATCTAGATGTATTGGATCCCGATTCTGATTGGAGAATCCAGAGCTTCAATGAACTTGAGAAATTTCTGTACAGCTTTCTAGATAGCTCAACTGCCACCGGGATGGAGAGAATAAGGCTTAAATTGGAGACACCTATTGCAATTGCAGAGCGTCTCCTTTCTTCTGTGGAATCTCTTGTTATACAAGATTGCGTAGCTGCTAGGGAAGATTTGGCGTCAGCAGACAAGATTATCAATCGTACTAAAGAATACGCACTTACGATGGAATATGAGAGCATATCTTGGAGAAGGCAGGCTCTGTCGTTGGTATACCTTTTAGTAGATATATCTTGTTGAATCACGCAAGTAGAATTGGAATCACGCAGGGGGAAATTGGGTTGTTCTAACTTGGATTTTTTTGCGTGTTTTTTCCTCGAATCATGATTGCAGATTGATAAGGCCAGATTGCAAGTTGTTGATCTAATAGAATCTACCCTGCGACTATCCAGTATTGATCTTGCAATCTCTTACGTGTTTAAAGGGGAAAACTCAGCCTCTGCAGCCGCTACATCCAAAGTTAATGGGGAAATACTCACACCAGCACTCTCAAATGCTCAAGTAAGTCTGTTACTCCGAAGATCATATACTCCGACATCTGAGATATAGTTTCTATTCATGCATAAATTAAGTAGTGTCTATCTTTTCTTGTTTTGACCTGATGCTGGTGTCTGGCTACTGACTACGCCTTCTATTTTAAACTCTTTACTGGTTGCAGGACTTACTTGGAAAATATGCTGAATGGCTACAAACAAATACTGCCCGTGAAGGGAGTCTGTCTTTGAAGTCATTTGAAAACAAATGGCCAAAATATGTCAATTCAAAAACTCAAATGGATTTGGGCATAGACACATACGACTTGCTTCGGAGAACTGATAAATTGAGCTTGAAAACCATCCAGAGCTTGAGTGCCGGAACAACATCGAAACGGTTGGAACAAGATATTCGTGAAGTGGTGAGTCTCGAGTATTAAATACTTACATGTCTTTAATTTACCAAAATTCAGAGTGTCTTGATCTCTGTCATCGTTTAATTGGGATTATCTGTTCATCCAGATACTTTGTTAGATTCTTCACCAATCAATCATGTGATTCTTCTGACATATGATTTTGTTTGCTCTGTTTTATAGTTCTTTGTGACAGTTGGTGGGCTTGGAGCTGCAGGACTTTCTGCATCACTTCTAACCTCAGTGCTACCCACCACATTGGAAGATCTTCTTGCTCTTGGCCTTTGCTCTGCTGGAGGGTAACACTTCTCTGAATTTCCCGTCTCATTACTCCGTTTTTTTCTATCACGTAGTGTATTTTTTCTTGCAACCAATGAGACACTATTAGTTGTATATAACATAATCCATGTGGCAGGTATGTGGCTATAGCAAACTTCCCATATCGCAGGCAAGCTATAATTGGTAAGGTGAATAAAGTGGCTGATGCGTTGGCTCAACAACTCGAAGATGCTATGCAAAAGGATCTTTCAGATGCAACGAATAATCTAGTAAACTTTGTGAATATTGTTGCCAAGCCTTACCGAGAAGAAGCTCAGCTAAGACTTGATCGTCTTTTAGGCATCCAGAAAGAACTATCAGATATTAGGAGTAAATTACAGTTGCTACAAGTTGAAATCGATAACCTTCATGTATTAAGATGAGACTTTAGTTGCCCCAACAAAATGTCGTTGACATTGTTTACTGGGAACAAGTGTATGTGTTGTCATAATGAATAAGAACTCTACCAGTTTCGACAAGTGAAATGGAGTCAGTTTTATTGAATGAGAATTCAGTAGATGGGCAATGAAACTTTGGTAATATGTTTTGTACTTCTTTTCAGATTGTTTGTGATACAAGTGGACGGATAAACTGGAAGCTCCTCTTTGACCTGCACGTGTACCTCACTTTACACTTTACAGGTTAGTATATTAGTTGACTCATTTTTCTATTAGGAATTTTATATTCGTCTGGAGTACATTAATAGCTGGAATACATTGATATGCAATCGGTTTTCCGCATAGAGCATCTAACTTTGTTGTTAATGTACTAATCTTTTGACTTAAGTGAATTAAATATGTATAAAATTCTAAGTATAGGTTTCCATGGGGAGTAATCCTCCGCATATGCTACCTATAATTTCTATAGACAAAAGCGCATAAATTTCTTTTCTAGGTAAGGATTGGTTCGAAAGTTTTAAAATCCAGAATTAGTGGAATAAACCTTATTTAATGCTTCATACTGGTATTTATTTAGAATTAACGTTAGACTAACATTATACAAAAGCTTCTTCATAGGTTCCTTTTAGTTTTTTAATCGAAGTCATAGGCTTTAATTAATTACATGTATGCTTGCTAACCAAACCTTTTATTATTTAAAAAAAACAATTGAGAGAATATTATTAAGTATGGTCAAAAGTTAGGGAAAGAGAAGAAGATTTCCAGTTGACAGGTTTTTGTATGAGCATGAAATAGATTCCACTTTCCTTTGTTGCTAAAGATCATAAAGTAAAAATAGACTTTAGCAAAAGAATTTTATTACTGTAAAAATTCAAAAACAAAAGAAACTTGAAAGGATCTAGCTTTGGATTGTCCTTTTCATTTGGGGACCAGAAGTGGGATGATGATGATGCAGAGAAAGCCTACTTTGCTTTGGTTCTTGTTTCAAAGTTTCTCTTCCTCTGATTGGTTAGAGGAAAATATGGAAGATAGCTGTTGGCGAATGCGAAATTTCATATGGCCAGGGCTCATTAGATAGAGAAAATAAGGTACAGTTTCTGCTCTATAACTTTATTTAGCACTTAGGTACTACTACTCACGTTTCATCTCAAAGCTTTTGTCGACATTTCATTACCAAAAGAACTTTTGCTTTCACAACACATGAAGATTTGAAAAAGTTTTCCTCACTTGAAATGGAAATTTCTTCTGCTACCCGTAGCTTTTTAAAGTAGCGGTTCCATTAACTAAATAGTTTTAATAAGACATCACTAGTGATCTCCTCTATTAAGTATGAGACATGCTTATTGTCTATGTTCTTTAACTGACCCTACACTTGTTACTACTTTGAGAACCTATGAGCTTAGGCTATAGGAGGATCATCTCGAACCCGAGAGCATTAATTCGTGCTCTGGAAACACGTAACAGACAGGAACATATCCCCATAAGTTTTCTATTACAGGGTGTACATGTTTTAAAATCATTCATTACATTCTGAGATGTAGGATTAAACATAAGAAGATAGCTCTCCATTTTTTGCATATTGTACTTCCTTTTTTCTTTGAATCTGGTCACAATGTACCAACAAGTGTTAGGAAACTGTCAATATGGTATTCATATTGATAGATGCTGCAAAATCAGAAACACAATCTCAAAGATTTGGACATGAAACTTATTCGGGGTCATCTGCCATTCCTACTATTGACTGGTAACTAGTATGTTGCCGCTTTTCTTTTTTTTTTGATTATGGACTTACTACTCCTTACAAAATTTTGAAGCAAATACACTTTTAAAACCGCGTATTCAGTTAAAATTGGTTTGGTATTGATAATAGAAGACGGAATGTTCATTTACTGTGTGAACAAAAAATATATATATATACATTTACTGTATTAATTTGTAATTATATTTATGGTTCATGTCACTTTGCATTACAGTTGCAAGTGCAGCTAAAGGTCCTAGAAAGTTTGTGGACTTGGAACTCTTGCCTTTTGTGGTTTCTTTCTCTTCAATTATTGATTTTGGAAATTTTCTTCCATAAGGGCTGTTTAGTTGTCTCAGTATTTTTGGTTTTCATTTTCATTTCTCTTTTGCTTAATTCTGTGATTCGTTTTCAAGTTCGATTTTTTTTTTGTTATATGTGATTTGTGATGAGGATAACCTGCTAAGTTGATGCAAATTTAGTCTCATTTAATCCTAACTTCCTAAATAAAATGATGATGTGTTTAGTTTTAAACTTAAAGTCGAGCATATTAAAAGATACTTAGGCAATTAAAAAATCAAGATAAATGTAAAAGCCATTAATAGGACGAATATGCGTTTAAGGGCTACTGAGAAAATAAGGATATGCTAATTAGTTGTTCAATGCAACACAAGTAAAGCTTGTAATTCCATTCTTCTGACCCTAATGGTTTGCATATTACAAAATAATATGAACTTATGGATATACATGATAATATCCGTGAGACCAAACACAAAGGAGTAATGGTTTAGCAGATGAAGTAGCATAAGTTAGATGGTATGTTAACCAGTTGATATATGTTCATGCAATAAAGATGGAGCTGGGAATAATAAGAGAATCAAAATGGTAAGTGGAGTCACCACTATAAATACTTGCTCACACCTCCCTCTTCCCTTTCACATTCATCCTTCTTTCCTTTTACTTTCCTAACTCAACCAACCAATCTCTATCTCCAAGTTTCCATTGATCAAAACCACCCAACGAGAAAAAACCGAAGGATCTCAAGAGCAATCATTAACTCTTTCTCATTTGAATCCTCAGCTTTTCTCAAGAACACCAAAAATGTCAGTTGCTATATGTCAAGCGCAAGTCACCAAGAGTGAAAGAAACGAAATTATTACCCAAAAAGGGGACATGGGTGGGCTAAGTTTCCTTCAGAGTATGTCCGATATCACTGCCATTGTCCGAAACAAAGAGGATAAAGCTTATGTTCACCCGGCCGAGAAACGCTCTGTTTCTAAGCTGAATGAGAAAAGCTTAGAGATGTGCACTGAGAGCCTTGGGACCGAAACAGGAAGCGAGAGTGGTGACGATTTGTCGTTGCTTGTGCTTGAAGCAACCAACACTCCCAGGGTTCCTTCTCAGCCGAAACCTCAAGAAGAAGAAGAAGAAAAAGACACTGACTCACCTATCACGAGTCGCAGCAAAAGTTTTCCGCCACCGATAAAGTTCCTTGAAGGATCAAAGTATAATCGTATGGTAAGAACATTAGGAGAAGATGGTCGTGTTGTTGTTCAAGCAATTAGGGTTTCGTCTCCGACTCGTAACTTTGTCGCGGAACGTGGTGAAGGAAGGCTCCGTCTCTGTTTATCGTCGGAAAGTTGTTTACTTAGGCACAGACACGAGGAAGAAACAGAGGAAGGCATGGAGGAGGAAACTAGTGAGAAAAATGGAAATAAAAAGTTCAGCAGATTAAGGAGTAGATGCAAGGAGAATGGTCGTGAGCCTAAGCCAATGCTTACTTGGAAGCAGCAGCAGTTTTGGGTCGCCACTTAAAGACCCTACCTAGTTCGACTCCTATCATTTTACTTAATAATTTAATAGTATGGGTTTCTTAAGTTTTAGTTATTTATATACCATTTGCTTTTCTTGAATGAGATTTATCTAGGCAATGAGAGTGTTTTGTAATTCTATTTGATGTAATGTTAAATGAGAACTATTATATATTATTAATTATTATCAATTTTTAAGTAGTCATGGTTACAAGAACAACACCTCAAAATGTACTATTTATCTTCATTTTAGAAGGGAATAAACTTTAAAAAAACTAGAAAAATGTCCTTTTAAGAAGCTTCCTGTAATCATTTTCGCAAAAAAAAACTAACTCGTATAACTCATGTTATCTTTCACATACTTCACACAACTTTTAATTGTACTTCTTACCCCCCGAGAAAAACTTCGGATTGTAGCCAACATATATGTATTGTGTTTGCTGACCAAAAAAAAAACACGTATTGTGTTTTGTACTGTGCAGTCGAAATTCCTGAGCGGTTCATTTTTATTTTCCAAGACCAGAGGTGGCTAGATATTAAAGTGCATGTGTTTCTTTTTTTTCTTTGTCAAGCTATTTTCTTACACTATTATAACGTTACCTGATCGGGTTAAATTTTGTAACAGAAGTTTTATATAGTTAAAAACGACTATGCAAATGCATAATTTTGGGTTGATTATGACGTGCGTTAAAGAAAACATATGTGGTACGTACATGAACATATGAGAGATTGCTCCCACACACCCACATGACCATCACATGCAAATTTCTATTTAATTTCCCCTTTGCTCTCTCTCATTTTGATTGTGATTCTGATTTTCCTGGTACGAAGTGGGAGGACGCTCCTTTACTTCTTTTTGCTCCTAACTTTCATTTTTATTGTCATATCTTATCGAAGTGCTTACTGAACTCCTCGTTAATGCACGTACTAAACCATAACACAAGAACTTAAAGAGCATGTGATACAATGGCTTGTTGGGGTTTATAGAAAACTTGTTGGTTTAAGACCACATATCAAGTTCCATTACAAACAATTAACAATCTATTTGTTTTTTTCTCTTGGGAACTGTAAACACCGTCAAATTGTCACTTAATAAAAAAGTTCAACCAATGAGAAGTAGACAAGTTATGAATGTAATGTCCAATCTAAGGGCATCTTTAACCCAAGAACCCCATTTGGGGTTCTTGATTTTTTGTTTTTCTGATTAAAAAAAAAAGAGAAAAAATAAATTTAAAACGAACCAATCGCGAGCTGCCACATGTCAGTGGGACCTGCAAACAGTGTAAGAAACCCTCAAAAACATGTTCTTAATTAGGGATTTTAGGAGATGGTTCTTGCACTGTTCACGGACTCCACGCGTCAGTGGGGTCCGCGAACAGTGCAAGAACCCCCTTTAAGAAACCCGGATAAAGATGCTCTAAGGACTCAAAAAGTATGCAAATAGATCAAAGGAGTACCTTTGTTTGTCTGCAAACGAATATCGAGAGAGGACTATAAATGTTTACTCTGGTTCTATGTGCCACTTGATTCTTTTTTTTTTTATCGACCCACTATCTCATGCGGCACCCATTTCTTTTTCTATATCAACCATTTTTTTACCTCCTTTATTTTAATCTCAGGCATAAACCAAAAACAATACACTAATCTACATTAATAATGCATGTTTGGACGAATACATGATGAACATCCTTCGTCACACGACATAGATAGATGTTTAAACAACCTTTGATTTCTTTCCTTTAATGGAGTGAATCTAGTTTTAGTCGATAAACATGTGACTACATTATTCATATAACATTCAGTAATTGCACACACCATGATCGATGTTTTATAAGTTTTTAGTTATATTGTTTCCTTAACAATAGGATGTAACTTATTGCAGTGGAACCCTAGAATCAGAAACGGACATGAACTGTATTTAAAACCTACAGCATCATCATCTGTAATATATAATTTATTATTAAGTTTAATAAAGTTAGCTTGATTATTAGAAAACATAAAAAAAAGAAGAAATAAACCTTGATAACGAACCCACATAACTGGGCCGAATTTTAGGCCCACATATGGTGAGAAAAGGACGTGAAGCGAGCAGATTGGTTACCTCTGTTCAGCGAAACACACGCGCCACTGAAAATTGCTTGCTCCAGCGTTGGGATTAAAATATGAAACTAATATAGGTTAGTGAGTCATTCTGATTCTCTCGAGGGTTTGCTTCTCTTTATTATCTGCTGATTTCCTCAAATTCTCGAGCGATCTGTTTCATCTTCGATGGCTGAAGGAGAAGGAACTACAGAGGAGAAGTGCGACGTAGACATCGCGACCACCGCTTCTTCACTCGGCGGCGCCGGCGTCTTCCATATCATCAATGACATCCTCGGTTTCGTCCTCTATATGCACCAGCAGATCCCTTCGTATGCTATCTTCCCATTTCCAAGCTTCGATTCTATTCTGATTTGATGTTCGATCTGTATCTGTTCAGTAATATAAGATTAATGGTCATGTATTCATCACTATGTTCATACTACTGGGAAAGTTGTTGTTTATGGGGTCAGATTGGTGGTGACATGTGTGCAGGGTATTGCAAGACATGAGTCTTGACTTTGATGCATTGCAAACAGAGTTTACGGATTTGGTATGTTACTTCTTCAGACGCAGTTTTTACTCTACGGTTACGTCTTTTTTTTTCACACTCTAAGATACTTAGGTTGGTAGGAGTCGCATCTTACGCAACCACAAGTGAAGCCGCTTGTCAGGAGAAAACTCTTGAGTCGAAAAAGAGAGGTCAACCTTGAAATTAAGAAACTTCAGAAACTGATGACCACCATCTCTAACCTCCGAACCGCTCTTCAGTTATTGATCCGTGAAGCTCCTCACATCCACAGAGTTGTGTTGATTCTTGGTGGTAGTCCATTACGGCCTCATAAAGCTTATGAGTTGTTATTCACACACTGTGCTAATCTTTTGAGCTTCGAAGGTGACTTTTCCAAAAGCAAAGCTACTGAAGCACTTTCCAAAAAGGTTACCTCTTGTTACTTGGATCATCTTATCTGCTATCAGAGGTATTAAAAATGTTAATCTCTTCATTCTTTTTTGGCTTTATAGACTATCCGAGCACTCATCTCGACGGGTGCTGGATCAACTTCATGCCCAGGTAACTTTTATCAGACTTCACCAGCATTGTTTATTAGCTGTCAGGTGAACTGTGGTGTAAACTGTAGAATCGATTCATTTCCCTTTCTTCTGAAAATGCAGGTCCAATGAGGCTCTTCATATTGGTTCAAGCTCCAGCTTCTTTGAATCTTCCTCAACATTTTCTTCCTAAACGTGACTTCAGATACAACAGAAAGGTACAGACCTGTGCTTGAATTAGCTAGCTCCTCATATTTCACATATCCAAGTAAGGATTTAGATAAATGTCCTTTGTTATTGCAGTTTGTGCCTCTAAAGTTGCGATTCAAGTGCAAAACTGAAGATAAGGAGACAAATGCTCCGTTCAACTCAGGCACAAATGATCTAATATGGTAACTCTCTTTTCACCTCCTCCACTTAACAATGATCATCTTTGATTAATCCCCATCGATCGGTTTCATTGCAGGTTTCAGTGTCGACATGTGATAAAGGGTTTAGCTTTCCAGCAACCAGTTGAAGAATAATAAGAGTTTTTGTTTCTGTCTATTGCAAGTTGCAACTACACTCTCTATCACTTACTCGTTACTTCTAATCCAGTCATGTGTACTCCTTTATGGGTTAAAGAATCTACCCATTGTGTAATATTGCATACTCCCTCCCTTGAAAAAAATAATTTTAGCTAAACATATGCCAATTAGGGATCAAATGCTTATTAAAAAAAAACAAGGGGTCAGAAAACAAAAAAAAAATTGTGTAAAAACTCAAATTTCTCTTGTATTTCTTCAATTCTATGCTTAACACGACAACACTCGCAGATCGTTCCTAGTCGTTTCAAGCTGATACAGGGTTCTCTCACTCACTCACTCGTTTCCATTCTCACCGGTAATCTGTAAGCTCACTGTCGATAGATCGTAGTGGTTTCCGTATATATACATACTCCATCTTGTTTGATTCAAAATCCAGTTATAGGGTTTTGTAAGTGCTGATTTGGAAGATGATCTTCAAGATCGAAGAGGTAACTGTGTACTTCCCTTATGACAACATATACCCAGAACAATACGAATACATGGTTGAATTGAAGCGAGCCCTAGACGCCAAGGGACATTGTCTTCTCGAGATGCCCACCGGTACTGGCAAAACCATTGCCCTTCTCTCCCTCATCACCAGCTACCGCCTCTCTCGTCCCGATTCTCCTATCAAGCTTGTCTACTGCACTCGTACTGTCCACGAGATGGAGAAAACCCTCGCTGAGCTTAAGATCCTCCATCACTATCAAGTTCTCCATCTCGGTCCCCACGCTAACATCCTCGCCCTCGGTCTTTCCTCCAGAAAGAATCTCTGCGTCAATCCTAAGGTCTTAGCCGCCGAGAATCGTGATTCTGTCGATGCTGCTTGTAGGAAACGGACGGCTAGTTGGGTTAGGGCTTTAGCTGCCGAGAATCCTAATGTAGAACTCTGTGACTACTTTGAGAACTACGAGAAGGCTGCTGACAATGCCTTATTGCCTCCTGGTGTTTATACTTTAGAGGTATGCTTCAACAAGGTTGAACTTACAAGTTTTTTTGCACATTATTCGCTAATGTTCAATGTGTGTTTCCATTTTAGGACTTGAGGGCGTTTGGTAAGAATCGCGGATGGTGTCCTTACTTCCTTGCCAGGCATATGGTTCAGTTCGCCAATGTTATTGTTTATAGCTACCAGTATTTACTTGATCCTAAGGTTGCTGGAATCATATCCAAGGAGTTACAGAAGGAGTCTGTTGTTGTGTTTGACGAGGCCCATAATATTGATAATGTGTGTATTGAAGCACTCAGCGTCAGTGTCAGAAGGGTTACACTTGAAGGAGCTAATCGAAATCTTAATAAGATTAGGCAAGAAATTGATAGGTACGCTGTTATTTTCCTACATAGCTGGGACTTGTAAATTCTCGTGATCATGCCTATCTTAATTACACAGTAATCATTGATGAAAGTTTTTTTTTTCATTTTCATTTCCCGATAGTTCTTGAATCCCATCTAGTTGTCTGCTCACTCTAATTACTAATCTTGAATTCCGATTTTTCATTTTTCTATATGGTTTGTGTGGAAGTATAGGATAGTAAGAAAAAGAATTGTCTTCTCAAATAAAATGAAAGTTGGGTACATAAAACTACAAACGCTCATCACCATGAAGTACATGGCTGTGTCTTTTAGTGATCCTAACCCTATGGTGCATAATTCAATATAGTAACTGACCTGGTTGTTTGCTGATACGTATTTTTAATTCTTATCATGCTATTAAAATTGTCTAACTGGTAGGAAGGTTCAAGGCTTCAGACGCTGGAAGACTGCGAGCTGAATACAACCGGCTAGTTGAGGGTTTGGCACTGAGAGGGGACTTATCTGGTAAGTATTATTTTCAGAGAGGTGATGCATGGTTTGATTGATTATATGAACTTGATGAAACATATATGTTTTTTTTTTCAGGAACTGATCAATGGCTTGCAAACCCTGCACTGCCCCATGATATTCTAAAGGAGGCTGTCCCAGGGAATATTAGGCGGGCTGAGCATTTTGTGCATGTGTTACGCCGATTACTTCAGTACTTGGGGGGACGGCTGGATACTGAGAACGTGGAGAAAGAAAGCCCTGTTAGCTTTGTATCCTCGCTTAATTCTCAGGCTGGAATTGAGCAGAAAACACTGAAGTTCTGTTATGACCGGCTCCATTCTCTCATGATGACCCTTGAAATTACAGATACTGATGAGTTTTTGCCTATCCAGACTGTATGCGACTTTGCAACTCTTGTTGGGACATATGCACGGGGCTTTTCCATCATTATTGAGCCTTATGACGAAAGAATGCCTCATATTCCAGATCCAATATTGCAGGTCAGTACGTGTTGATCTGCTTTCTTTCGAGTATTATATTGTTGTTCTGGTTTCAGAGATATTGCGACTCAAATTTAAAATTGTACCGTTCAAGTTATCAGTTGAGAAATGTATCTGAAACATTTCTTCTTTTCTATAGTTGAGCTGTCATGATGCGTCTCTGGCTATAAAACCGGTGTTTGATCGTTTCCAGTCAGTAGTGATTACATCAGGGACCCTGAGCCCAATTGATCTTTATCCCCGTCTTCTTAGTTTCAATCCTGTTGTTAGTCGAAGCTTTAAAATGTCGATGACACGAGACTGCATCTGCCCCATGGTTTTAACTCGAGGAAGGTATAAAAAAGAAGTTTCTAAACACTGACCATATTGTTTGTATTTAATGTATTTGTTATTAGTGATTGTTTCTTCTTGCTTTTGCAGTGATCAGCTCCCTGTTAGCACCAAATTTGACATGAGAAGTGATCCGGGTGTTGTGAGGAATTATGGAAAGCTTTTGGTAGAGATGGTATCTGTTGTTCCTGATGGAGTTGTGTGTTTCTTTGTTAGTTACTCATACATGGATGGCATTATTGCTACATGGAATGAAACTGGAATTTTAAAGGTAATGTCCTTCTTTGACGCTTTACCATGTCAGAACTGTTTTCACAGTTTTGCTTGAACTGGAAAATCGTTGTTATATATTGTAGCTGCCACAGGCACTAGTGTATACTTGTTTCCGAAGATAACCACTGCTCTTAATTTTATGTAGGAAATAACGCAACAGAAACTTGTCTTCTTCGAAACGCAAGATGTTGTAGAAACAACATTGGCACTGGACAATTATCGCAGGGCTTGTGATTGCGGAAGAGGTGCAGTTTTCTTCTCTGTAGCCAGGTAAAAAAATACAGGTTTTTGGTAATATCATGGCAAGAAACTTCTGCTTCTTTGATTATGTCGTTATGTATGTAAATACTGGATCCATCTCGTTTGGAAATTCAAAGAGATTGATCAAGTACTGTATCTGAATGGCAGGGGGAAAGTTGCTGAAGGTATCGATTTTGATCGTCATTATGGAAGACTGGTTGTAATGTTTGGAGTGCCTTTTCAATATACATTAAGCAAGTAAGTTGTATCCAAAAATAGATATCCTTTTTATTTTCCCCGTTTACTTGGGTCATGTGTGGAGATGCTAAAATTAAACACTATCAGGATATTACTTGCACGATTGGAGTATTTACGTGATACATTTCAAATAAAGGAAGGCGATTTCCTAACTTTTGATGCCTTGGTATTGTTCAAATTTTCTAATCTTATGGGTATTTGGTGCAAAATGATTGACTCTATCTGTGGCGGCTATTGATTTATTTATTTGGTATAAAACAGAGGCAAGCAGCTCAATGTGTGGGGCGAGTAATCCGGTCAAAGGCTGATTATGGAATGATGATATTTGCAGACAAGAGGTACATACTCTGATTATGAGTCTGGTTATTTAGATTCTTGCTAGTAGTTGCTACATGTGATTTTTTTCTCTTAACACAGTAAGTATGTTCTCAATTAATATGTATTTCTCTCGAAAATAGATGATCAGGTCGTACTGTTAGATGATAATGAGAAGAAATTGGTAGAAGATAATAGAGACAGAGATGTTGGTTTATGATTATTAAAGATTGCCGTTCAAAACTTGCAGATATAGCCGTCACGACAAGCGGTCCAAATTACCAGGTTGGATACTGTCGCATCTACGTGATGCACACTTGAATCTAAGCACTGACATGGCTATTCATATTGCCCGGGAGGTATACTTTTTTATTTGATTTTACACAGCTGAAGAAACAAATAAGCATTATTAAGTATAATTAATAAGTTTGGGTGTGTTTTTTTCTTTTTGGCAGTTCCTAAGGAAAATGGCTCAACCATACGATAAGACGGGCACTATGGGAAGGAAAACTCTGTTAACACAAGAGGATTTGGAGAAGATGGCTGAGACTGGAGTTCAAGACATGGTTTATTAGTAATCCGGTTTGGTTTTAGGTCTTCTATCAAGAAAGCACACAATTAAATCTTAAAAAGTTGGGTTTTTGATTTGGTATGGTTTTGGTTAAGTATACACGATAATATTCACATTAGTCCTTATTCCTGGAACCTGTTTTCAACTTTTTTTCTTCATACATCACGAACCCTGAGCCCAATTGATCTTTATACCCGTCTTCTTATATGTAGTCATGTTGTTAGTCCAAGTAGAAGATATGTGATTTTGGATAGTGAATTTGTGTTTTTTTTTGTTATTGGACCTAATTTCCCTATTTATTAGTGGTTATTCCTTTTTGCTTTTGCAGTCATTGATCAGCTTCATGTTAGCATTCCTGATGGAGTTGTCTGCTTCATTGCTAGTTACTCATACATGGATGACATTATTGCCATTTGCTACCATTGTAGATAATGTCTTTCATTGTCATCCATAACAAGAAAACATACTTATGAATGGCACGTTACAACCAAATATATACTTAATCCACGTTATACATGTAAATGAGTTATGAGTATTCTCAAGATTCTAAATACCCAAAAGAACATGAAACTCTATATATCCAAAATTGCGAAGTCTCAAGTTTTTCTCAAGGGGGACGATAGCTAGAGTATAATGTTAGAAAAACTAGAAAATCTAGACAAGAATGAGATTTTTATTTACGTAATAAAGTAGTGCAAAAATTTAATATACGATATGATCATATGAGCTTAGTTGGCAAAAATCGCGATAGACTAATCTGTATACTTAATGCTCTTTAAGAGATTATTATATATATTAAAGAGATGTATTATAATATATGTTGAACAGCATAAACACGCTAGTAGAGTTAACATTAATATGGTTTAATTGTCTTTCATTCAAGAGTATAAAAGGTTCAACATCTAATGTTTTCAAGACAATCCTCCTATCAGAATGGATCTGGTTGATTAGTAATATTGTGGTTTCGGAATAGAACGCAAAATCATAGAGTATTATTGTATATTATATTCAAACATTACACCATTATTCAAATAAAGTAATAAACCAAATTATTCATAGGGCCCTTATTAACCAACCACACCAAACATTTATTTTTAAGAGAATGAAGATCAAATAAAATAAAACTATGCAGCGGAGGTGAAATTGAAGTTGGCACAGGTAGTGCGACGGCCCAATAAGGTGGAACTAAACCCAAATCTGTTAGTCGCCAAATCGATTTCAATCAAGTTATCCTCCAGTTGGTACCCTCCGATTACGAGAGAGGTTCTCGCGTTAACCCCTCCGTCAACGAAACCCAAACAGATGACGTCATCACTAACGCTGACCATCGAGTTAGCTCCGAAGATCCTCCACACGACGTCGTTGCTGTGAAGCACAAGATGAATCTCCGGCACAGCGTATCCCAGGCGCGTGACTCCGACGTTCTGCGTGCTGAAACACGCGCCGAAAGGAGCAACTGACGCAACTCGAGTGATGTTCCTCGCGGCGGCTTCTCTGACGAAAGCCGAGGTGAATGCGTTGAAGATAGACGTCTCCATAACGGTGTATGGATTCACCGTGCTGATCTTGGTCCCTCCCACTCCGGTGGTCCCGTCGATTTTCAAGAGCGTTGTGTTGATCGGAACTGTTTTCTCGTCGATTTTGACGGCCGTGACGCCGATGAAGTACTCGGAGGACTTCTCGCCTGATGGAAACGCAGAGGCAGTGCTCACCGGATTGATGAGCAAAGGCGTGGTGGCGACGGTGGAGATTGGGATGCCGGGGAGGAATACGTAAGGTCCGTTGCCGAAGAAGGCGACGCCTCTTCCGGAACTGAGACAGACGGCGAACTTACGGTTAAAGCTAAAGGCAGCAGCGAATTGAGAGGGTAAACCGATGTTGTGGCGTCCCATACCAGCCATACCGACGGTACCACTAGCGAGTCCTTGAAGCAGAAACGTAGACCCGCAGACGAAAACCAAATCAGGGATTTGAACGACCCGACCCGGGTTAGATCCGTTGGTGGACTGGATAGACACTAAGTCTGTAGCAACTTCGCCGGAAGTGGCGGTTCTGGTGACGGTGTTGTCAGGAAATGCGCTGCAGGTGTTGTTGTTACAGCCAGGTCTCGGAGGAGAGAAGCACTGGCTGCACCCATCTGAGCCGGCACGTGAGCACACGGCGGAGCGGCAGCGAGGGGAGGAGTAAGTGGAGGAGACGTAACCTCTGTCGCAGTCAACCCAGAGATTACGACCACCGAGGTCGAAGACGACGGAGGCGGGGACGAGGGGAGTGCGTTGGTTGATGAGAGTGGTGTATTGGAGGGTGGTTTGGTCTTTGGTGACAGGGAGAAGGAGAGCTTTTGGTCGGAATGATGGTTGAGCAAATGAGGAGGATGATGAGATGATGAAGAGAAGAAGAAGGGAGATGAAAGGTGAAGACGCCATTGGAGAAATGATTTGATTTTATTTGAATGTGCGGTGGTATTTTTATAGTGGGGGTTCAGTGTCGGCAAATTTGAATAATTTAGATAATGGAGGTGGTGTGACGTTATTGACTTTGATATATTCATGTGAATGTGACATATATATATATATATATATATATATATATATATATATATATATATATATATATATATACTGTTACGTGATTTCGCATCTCTTTATGTGAAAGTGACACAATATTCAGCTTTCCTTTTGGGTTTTTGTTTTCGTTTAGATTTTATAAAAATATTATTCATTACATATCAAAATGCACAAATTTTTTGGTATCGGTAAAATAGCTGACACCTAATATTTAAAGAGTAAAAATGAACGTCTAAGTCTAAGAAAGCTTTGCTATATTGTTATTTTTTAGTTAAATTAGTTTATTTGCTCACGTAATAAGAATTGGGCAATGCGTGGGATAATTAGCATACAAAAAAGGTTTTGTGATTAACGTTATATGTTTTGGTTAGATCAGTTAGAGATACTAATAATTCCCAAGTGATTGTTAGTTTTGCTGGCATCGGTTTAATAAAAATAATAATACTGAATTAATGTTTGGCTTTTATTAGGAACATAATTGTTTAGATTTATAATGCTTTTTATTGGGAAAGTATCATTAGGATATAAGAGTAGATTTAGGTTCATTTGTTATGTTATTAATTAATAGTCCTAACGACTTGTTAATAGTAGATAAAATAATAATTTTATTTTAATAGAATAGATATGAATTCAAGCAAAAATACATCCACATGTCATATTTACCAAATTTTACTTGATGTTTTTTTTAAATAGTATTTTGAGTTAGTGTTGTACTACTCAATTGGGATAATGATTCATACGTGATCAGCAGTAAGAACAATTCTAATAGGAATTCTTAATTTTGGGATTTTAAAAATAAAATTAATATATATATATATATATATAATTATAATTTTAGTGATAATTCAACCTAATTTTTTTTAAATAAATATTTTGAATTAAATTTTGTAAAGATAAAACTCTATAACTAAATAATAATATAAATAATATATGTATATATTGAGAACTCTACACAAGAACTTCCCATCAATAGTGATCTGATTGAAGAAATAGATATAGATGAAAACAATACCGTGGATGGTCATAGAAGCAAAGGTAGGTGACGCAAAGCCAGCCAGCCTGCCCAGGTGTGTGCCTTTCTTGACTATTTGACTTCTATCTTTTTTTTATTCTATTATCATTTGATTTTCAAAACTTATTAATAATCTTTGTTTTGGGGTTTTTTAAATAATGCATCCGTTGTTGTCCCCACACGTTTCTTTAATACTAGTATTAGGATAATCATATTTAATATCATTTCTTATCAGCATCTAATTCGAAATTCCACGCTTTGAAAATTTTGTATTTTAATCTTACACTCCTTTTGAATAAAACAACCCACGTAAGCTGCATACCTTTTTTTTTGGCATCTCATTTTATTAAAAGCCCAAAAAGAGCTAAAATCAAACACGTATTTTAAATCCACGAAAACAGTGCATGATAATCTAAATCCACGAAAATAAATTAAATAATAGTATAGTTTGTCCACAAAATCAACTACTCTTGTTCTAATATATCTACCAACGTTAGAAAGAGTTTAGTAAAATTCATTTTCTGAATCCACTGTTGAGTATTAAAGCAAATAGAAGAAAAATGTAGCTGATGGTGGTCGGGTCCATCTCATCTCTAAGCAAGAGCATGAGAGGCTAAGACTTCTAAAAGAAACAGATCAGCTTCCAACGTGGTCGACAAGGACTCTTCTCAAATTTCTTCTTAAAGAAATAGATCCAGCTTCGAATTGGCAAAACATTAATGGATGCTAATCCTATGACGCGTTACACTATCTACCGAGACAATTACTCTTATTCCTTTCTCTAAGTTCCTCTTAATTAACCCATATGGTTCTCTGCTTTAATCTAAGAGAGAAGAGAAACTAAAGAACCAGAATAAAGAGGCTTTCTTTGTAGATTCTCATAAACTTTTCATCAAAGAGGTTAAAAACAAAACAGATTATCCTTTGATTAAGATTATAAAAACATTCCATATGAAGCGATTACAAGAAAATGAAAGAAGGTATCAAGTCTTGTTACTAAAGAGATTAAAGTTATGAGATAGAATGAGGTTTAGGAAGAATCAACCACCTCTAGCTTCTCTTCTAGCAGCATCATGAAGTAGATCAACATCGACTCCATCAGGAGGTAACTGCACGTATCTCACCACTGATCCTCTAATGAAACAGTTTCTCACTGAAAGCTACACAAATTAGACAGAGAATAAATAAAAAAACGTAAGAAAAGTTACTCCTTGAGATGATTGAAATTGAATGACAAAGCTACAAATATCAAAAGCTAAAAACATTGAGTATCATTCCACAAAAAAAGTTGCAAAGACATTGTACTTATGAGAAGACTTGACAATTCTCAATGACTAGCATGTCATCAATTTACAGAGAAGGCATTAGCTCTCTCTATGTAGATAAATCTCACAGGAAACGCAAAGCTTGATGGGTTAGACAACACAAAGCTTTAAGCTTTCAAAATCATCAACAAAGCAGCGTTTTACCATGTGAGGGAACTTGTCCTGATCAACAACACGAGTGTTCTCGAGCTTGATATTGAGGTACTGATCAACCGAATGAAGAGTCCCTCTGATGGCTAAATCGTTCTTCAGCTCAACCGTTACTTCTTGTCCAACCAAATCCTTGAAGTAAGAAAAGAACAACTGCACCAGACAAGAAGAGACCTTTGTTTGTTTAGATCCAATTTCGAAATCCAAACACGAAAAAAGCATACAACTTTACCATTCTTTTCTCCGCAGATTCCTTCCTCTCAACAAAGAAGAAGAAGGTGAAGTGAAGGATAACTTTACAACTTCCTCTCGAGTGTAGTGACCAGTGAGTATACCCTAATGTTCCATCTTTGGGTCAATGTTCTCTTGAATCGACCCGGAATCTTTTTCACCCGTCCCGTAAGCCCATAATTTACTAATGGGCCTCGATTACCGCCATTTTATTTTTTTGGTTTATGCAATTATTCTTGTTGCAGATCATAAATTAATATTTGAATCGAATTGGAACACTAAGATCAGATCAAATCAAATTTATAGCATATGATTTTCAAATCAAATAAAACAAGAACGTTAAAGAGAAAACAACAGAATCGTGATGATTAAGTAGGAGAGAATTAAAAACACACAACATTAAGGTTTTGATGATGAATCTTGGTCATCATCTTCAATGTCCCAACTTAAGTCTTCATCTTCTTCCTCTGCAGCACTCAGGCGTTTACGCAGCTCAGCTCTGTTTGGACTTCCACTTGAACGACTCGCTTCCTTTCCATCAATGCTACTCATATCCTCAATCTCGTCCCATCCCAAATCCTCTTCTTGAGTTGATGAAGAAGCTGCGCCATCTGGTTTCTGTGATGGAGCAGGAGGAGTAGCATCAACTAGTTGTTTTGCAGCATCAACAACTGGTTTTGATTCTGAGACTTGTTCATAACCAGTTTCCTTCTTCTCCTCAGAATCTGTGTCTGTCTTCAAACCAGCATTGGCAGTCTTGCTCACATCTCCACTACCCATATCATCATTCCCTCCAAGTTTCACATCTTTGGCAGAGCCTTCAATAACAATCTCGCTGGTCTCCTCCTCATCATCAATATCCCAGCTCAACTCTTCCTCATCATCCAAAGAGATGGCCCGTTTCACAAGATTAGCCCTCAAGTCTTCAGCTTGCTTGAGCTTATAAACCTTATAGAAATACCTAAACCAGAAAGTCTCATGATCAACCACACTAGGAACAACCCTCTTGTACGCTCCTTTCATATCTCCATTGCCCTCCAACAACCTCTCCATCTCCTCAGTTTTATCTCCCAGAAAAAACTCAGATTCCCACTTGTTGTAATCATCTGAATCCTCAGGCTCTTCACTGTAAGTGCTGAGATCTCCCTGAACGGCTCGAAGCTGAGCGTCGAAACGACTATAGGGTTTGGAGCTAAAGCTATCAGGACGAGTGTTATCAGAAGAATCAGATTCGTTACCAGCTGCTAAGATGGCTTCTTTACCTTGAGCGATGATCTCAGCCGTACCTTTAAGCACGGTGTTCCCAAGCTCGTCAATGGCGTGTCCGACGGTGCCAAGCGATCCCTGAGCGACTTCGATCTCCTTCTTCAAACCTGTCCCGAATTCTTCTAGATCTCGACGGTAGGTTTCGATCACGGATTCGGATCTGTCGGCTATGGTTTTCATCAGACCACCGAAGCTCCATCCGCCGTTGTCGTCTTCGTTAGGATTAGATTCTTCGCTGTGTTTTGGTGAATCGGACTCCGATTCGGTTCCAGGGTCGTCGGAGAAGACGGATTTGAAGAAATTCATAGCGGAAAGCTCAGATCTTTGGGGATTAGGAAGATGGCAACACTTGAAGCAGGAGAGGAGAAGTCAGTTTCTCACCATTATCTTATAACATTTTAAATACACAGTAATTTCTTATGATAATCATTCAATTAGCTAATGAAAATGATATTTGAATTATCGATACACATCATTTTAATTTGTAATTTACATCGGATCATTTTGGAATCCAGTTATCAGGTTTAAAATGGGCCCAAATAAATGAGTTTTAGAAACGGGCCACAAGGTGGATCTATCCAATAAATAACCCAAAACCCTAGAGAATGTTGAATTTGAAGGAAAGAGCCAGACGCAGAAGGTGAGGTATGAGAGAGAGGCTGACTAAATATTTGATCCGTACAAACTTACATTACGCAGCATGATGGCAGCTTGCAGCTACACACATGTATGGAAAGGTTGGTTCTCACTCTGTTTACATACTCAAACAAACTTATACTTTTTTTTGTTAGTCTCTTCGTCTAAACAATGATTTAATCAATGAATCGATCCTTACTTGGTTAAAAGAAGCAATCATCACTTTCATTACGTAGAAACTCTTGGGATCGACTTGATTATCGGCTGCAATGGTTTCATATGGGTTGGAGAACAGGTCCAAGTCAGAGATCCTGTGATGATCACAAGGATAATGAGATCATCTCATCCTCCTCCACCAAAGAGCAATGCCACTTGAGACTCGACAAAAGCATATACAGAATGGGGAATGCTATACGCGTCTTATCTAACCTAGACTATAACTGATCACCTCAGCAACGCAAAGTATATTGACATACACGACTTGCTTGGATCACAGTTTCACGTTGTCGTCGCAGAGAATTGAAGCTGAAAGAAGGCGTGAAAAGACAAAAACAGTGAATCCCCACCCCCATTCAACTGCCATCAAAGAGCTGCTGCCCCATTTAACAGACACGTGTAACATATTTATATGTTAATCATGTATAACAGGATGATAAAAAAATCTTAAAGAGATGATTTTTAACAGTTGATGGGATAAGATCAACCACTATTACTGAAAGAATTGCTTAGTTATAAAATTCCAAAATTTCAATAGGATCATGTCATGATGATATGTGTTAATGATGTCTATTATGCCTTTTTGGGTAGCATCATTGCCTTATTTACGTACAATAATCATATAAGATAGAAGCTGAGTGACACCTGATTCGACTCTTCCTTGAGGCAACAATACACAAACCTGTAGCGTAGGCCTCAACTGTATTGATCCTGCATAAACTGGTTTACCCCATCCAAAATCTCCAGTCTCATACATTTCAAACCATCTTTTTGTTCTGACCATCATGACTTAGAATTGTCAACATCATTGTGGATCTCATCGACCATCATGATTCCGGTTCAAGCCGTAAAGCAAAAGGGTATAATAAGAAGGATTTGGTTACGTGTGTATTAATCAGCAATGATTTTTTTCTAAATAATGAATACTGCACCGTAAGTCTCTATTATGCACATTATTAGTTGTTGATATAGGGATTATAGGACATGATTAGGACAAAAGACTGACAACAGATTGGTCATGTTTTGTTAGGTATGCATTAAATATGACACCCAAACCTCGAACTAGCAATGAAATGTGAAGCCATGTGTTTATTATCATCACTTGAAGTTTTTTTTAATGAAAAAAGAGTATGTGAAGTGAAAGAGACCTATGAACATAAATTCAAGGCATGGAGGCATTATCGAAGTTTTTTATATTGCTATCATTTTATCTTATGAGAGCAACTCCAATGGTGGAATATTTTATCTTATATAGCTATCATTCTACAAAAACTAAATAATAAAGAAAGGAAAAAAAGCACGAAAGAAATGATTTTTTTTTGTGTAGAATATCATTTTTGAGATATTTTCCAAAAAAAAAATGAGCTATGTGTCAACATATAATTGATTGCCTTATTTTAAATAAAGTAAAAATAAATCATGTTTAAGAAAATATTATTTTGTAATTTTTGATACTCATTTGAAGATACAACGAATGAGATTGCCCTCAGGTTACTCATACCTCTTAATCATTTTGAGATTATTATTTCTGCCGAGTGCCAACAAACGTTTCTCAATTATTAATTTTTTTAATTTTCTTATTAGGATTTAGGAGGACGTGAAGAAAACCGAACCAGTTCAAAAGTCAAATCAAATCAAATCTTTTTCGAGTTACACTTACGAGTGAGTAGTTATATTTGGTGAGAGGATTCGACCACAAACCAAACAACACACAGAGTCCCAAAATGACTGTGTTAATTGTCACGTGCTGGGACCATGTTATTCTTCTAGGGCTAGACTTCTGTGTATGTTCTTTGTGATTGGAACTTATTGTCTTGGCTTTCTTGCAAAGCCAAGTTTCCTTTTTTATTTTCACAATTCTAAATTTGGTCCACTACCCTAGAGTCTCTTATAATGAGTAATACAACTTTTCTTTTTTTACAAAAAAATTATAATCCTATGCATGGTTGGTAACTTGGTATGATTAGCCTTGCGAAAACAGTATTTTTGACGTGCTATAATTTGACTACCATGATTTAATTTCAATTGTCAAAATTGTACAAGTGTTACAAATGTTGATCATCTCATGCATATGTGTATGTTGTTAAGACTTGTGGTCCAAGCTCTTTTCCATTTGTTTTGTTTGTCTCCATTCGTACGTTTTATCATTTTACATACAAACACAGCAAAGAACGTACAGGTTGTTGTAAGAAAAACTTAACGTAGTTAGAACATGACGCACACATTATAAAATTTGAGGAGTCTATTTGCTTTTTTTTTGAATAAGCTCATGTGTTACTTAAAAAAATCATTAACCATTTTTGTTATACTCTTAAAACACTACTATTTTGTTGCATGTATTATCACCGGACCCGGTCTGGGGTAAAGCTCAAAAAGTTATATTCAATTTTAGGGCACCATATACAGATATATTTAATTGTACAATGGCTTGAAAGCTTAAGAATCCCTAAAAATGTTGGGTTCAATAATATTGAGAGCCACATTTTTGTAAATTTGCTTTACCCCTTTAATTACACTGGACCTGCACTGATTATCACTTTATAAAAAAAAATCAAACTGTCACGCTAATTTTGCCTTATAAAAAAAGCACATCCATGGATGTATATAAATCAATAAAAATACGTAAACAATGGTACTGGTAGGGGGTACCCACAAAAAAAAAAGTGAGTAATGATCGCACCAGAAAACTGACGTGTCACGAAATTCTGGCTCGTCCAAGCTGTCCCTCGAGACTGTAGAACTGAACGCACATACAAGTCACGTGACGAGACCGACCTTTTGACACCGAACCTGCTGCTCTGTTTACATCCGAACCTAAGACTCGGACAGCCGTTTTACTAATTACCTGTTTGTTCCCCATATTTTTTAAAAAAGCATTGATCATGTATTCACTGACACAGCCTAAATGTTAAAACCTTTCTAAATTTAGCATTCTTTCTTTCTTTCCTTTTGTCCGATTCTATTAATTTCATATCGTCTTCTATCACAAGTCATCACAGATTTTTCTTTTAAAAAAAAAGCAGAAAACGAGTAAAGAGGAGGAAGAAGACGAAGAATATTTAACCTCTTGTTTTGTCTTCCTCCTCAAGCCATTCTCTCTTCCCTCGAAAAACCTTTTTTAATCGCTTGATGATTCTCCATTAAAGCTCTCACGGAAGCACCCACAAGAATACCTCTGTTTCCACCAGACAGCCTCTCACGAGAAATCAGAAAATAAACCCACGTTACAGATTCCCTTTCCTATGTATGTCTCTGTTTCTTGAAGCTGAGTCAGCTAAGTTACAAGAAGATGAGATTTACACAGTTGATTTGGTGTTTGTTGCTTCTACTTCGATTCGGATTCTTAGTGGAGGCGATTCTTGACCCTGTTGATTTCCTGGCTCTGCAAGCAATTCGCAAATCTCTCGATGATTTGCCAGGTTCCAATTTCTTCCGGTCTTGGGACTTCACCTCTGATCCCTGCAGCTTCGCCGGCGTCTACTGTGACGGAGATAAAGTGGTTTCTCTCAACCTCGGTGATCCCAGAGCCGGGTCACCCGGTTTATCCGGTAGAATCGACCCTGCGATAGGCAAGCTCTCTGCTCTCACGGAGCTCTCCATTGTCCCCGGCAGAATCATGGGTGCTTTACCTGCAACAATCTCTCTGTTAAAAGACCTCCGTTTCCTCGCTATCAGCAGGAACTTCATCTCCGGCGACATTCCGGCGAGTCTCGGCGAAGTTCGCGGTCTCAGAGCACTCGATTTGAGCTACAATCAGCTAACCGGAACCATTTCGCCGGCGATCGGATCTTTACCTGAGCTCTCCAATTTGATTCTCTGTCACAATCACTTAACCGGATCGATCCCTCCGTTTCTCTCACAAGCCCTAACACGAATCGATCTCAAGCGCAACAGCCTCACCGGCTCACTCTCTCCGGCGTCTTTCCCCCACTCGCTGCAATACCTCTCACTTGCATGGAATCAGTTAACCGGACCCGTGGACAAGGTTTTACTTCGATTAAACCAGCTTAACTACCTTGATCTCAGCTTAAACCGGCTAACCGGTACAATTCCCGGTCGAATCTTCGCCTTTCCAATCACAAGCCTCCAATTACAACGCAATTTCTTCTACGGATCCATTCAGCCGGCGAACCAAGTGACGATTCCAACCGTCGATCTCAGCTACAATAGATTCTCCGGTGGGATATCTCCGCTTCTCTCAAGCGTCGAAAATCTCTACCTGAACAGTAATCGGTTTACTGGAGAAGTCCCGGCGAGCTTCGTGCAGAGGCTGTTATCAGCCAGCATACAGACGCTGTATCTGCAGCATAACTTTCTGACCGGAATACAGATTAGTCCGTCGGCGGAAATCCCGGTGAGCAGCTCCCTGTGTTTGCAGTATAACTGCATGGTTCCGCCGTTACAGACACCGTGTCCGCTTAAGGCCGGCCCACAGAAGACTAGGCCCGCTATACAGTGCAACGAATGGCGAGGATAATGTCGTAATTATGCTTTCTTGTGGATTTTTCGATTATAATATATATATATATATTTTGACATCATAACATTTATTATATTATATGTTTTTTCTTGTTTCATTTTGTTATAGTTTTTTTTTTGAGTGGCGATGTGTTTGAAAAGAAAAACGATTCGTTTATTCGTTAGGTGACTTCAATTATAGAATTATATTTGGATTAAGGAATACATTTAAATTATATGAGAATGAAGTGAATTGTCACGACTCACACCAATCCATCTATATGAAAACACCATCTCTCTTTTTGGCTACTATCAACTAATTCAAGTTAATCACGTTGTAAAATAAGATATTTAATCTTCTTATCTCTGTAAATTTTTTTTTTCAATTTAATTAACCTTTAAGTAATTTATTTTACTTAGTTTGTCTAAATTTTAGTTACTTTAATTATAACGTTTAATATCAGATTATTAGTATGCACTTAAACCACTATCAGAATCTGTAATATACTTGTATGTAATAGCGTGTCGTGTTAAGTTGTAGTGAGGAAAATTGCATACTAATTAACCAAACAAAAATCATTCTCCAATATTTCTACAATATATACCATATAATCTTTCTTATATATTGTTTTAGTTTTTCCTCATTTCTATCCCCTTTAATCTTATTATCTACAGAATTTTAAACTATATAACAAATCAATTTTAAAATTGAGCTGAAAAACTACAACCTTTTAATACATATAACATGATTAAATTTTTTTAAATCAGATATTTTCAGAAAATATAGATTAAATAATTATACAAATTCTGTTATACTATAAAGTAAATACTCTCATTCTATTCTATCCATTGATATTTTCTCAGCAGTTATATATTTTTCTCTTATAAAGTGTATACTATTTTCTTACCAGTTGTATATTATTTTCGGAAAAACATATTTTGAAACCTTAGTTTATATTCAATCCTTGAACAAACACCAACTACTACCAGGTGAAACCTTCACTCCTCTATCTTTCATCTCCATTCTAAGCCTCTCTGCCTCTTCTTGTCTTCCAACACTCATATATATCTTCCCCAACAGCACGTAATTCGCTGGATTCTCCGGCTCTATCTTCCACAGTTCCTTTGCAGCAATCTCTGCGAGCTCAACCTCCCCGTAGTTCCTACAAGCTCCAAGCAGAGCCCCCCATGTCTTAGCCGTTGGCTTCTCAGGCATAGCTTGAATCACTTTGTAAGCCTCTTCAAACCTCCCTACTCTGCTTAAGACATCCACCAAACACGAGTAATGGTCCTTGCTTGCACGCAAACCATAAGCATCCTGCATCCTCTTAAAGTAACCAAGAGCCTCATCGGCTAACCCAGCGTGGCTACAAGCCTTTAGCACGTTTAAAAACGCAATGTCATCGGGCCGTACTTTAGCAGATTCCATTTCTTGAAATGCTCTGAGAGCAGATTGAGCGTCACCGTGAAGAGCATAAGCAGACACCAAGCTACTCCAAGCAACCACATCCCTATCAACCATGCTCTCAAACACTAGTTTCACATAATCAATGCTTCCGCACCTTCCATAGGCTTCTACTAACCCGCTTTTCAATTGCGGGTGCGGCTCAATCAGATTCCTAAAAGCATAAGAATGAATCTCTTTTATCAAACGAAAGGCCCCGATGACTGAACAAGCTGAAACTAGCGCAAGAAGGGTAATCAAAGTAGGCTTGAATCTAAACTCAATCATATTCCTATAGAATTCGATTGCTTTATACGACCCATCCTCTGTACTCACTAAACCCTTAATGATAGCATTGAAAGAAGACTCATTTGGCATAACATCCATTGAATCATACAAATAAACCGCTTCCCTGATGTTTCCACAATGAGTATAATGTGAAATCATGGCGTTCCACACAACAGCATTCCTCTGGGGAATTTCGTCGAACAGTTTGCGAGCGTGAGAAACAGAGACGCATTTACCATAAACATCGAGTAGCGCGGATCCCACAAATGGGTTGGAGAGAAAGTTAGATTTGACGGAGTGGGAATGGATGGATCCGCCGAGAAGAGGGCGGAAGGCTGCAGCGCATGATTTGAGGGCGAGTGAGAAGACGTGTGCGTCCAGAGGTAAGGCTAAAGAAGAGTGCATTTCGCGAAAGAGGTTGAGAGCTTGTTCATGCTTTCCTTGCTTCGCGTATGAACTCAATTGTTTAGTGAGAGTTATTAGTTTTGTGTAGTTGCAAGCGTACGAGGACGACATGGACATGGGTAGCCTTTACGTGTGTGCGTCAAGCAACTGTCCCAACAAAAGCCATTAAATAACCTAACTTGTCCCGCTTTGTAAACCACAGTTAGTAACTTAACTTTCAACATTGCTAACAACAAGGTCGTTGTAGTATAGTGGTAAGTATTCCCGCCTGTCACGCGGGTGACCCGGGTTCGATACCCGGCAACGGCGATGGTTTTGCTTTTTTTTTTTGTAAAAGCTTATTGGGCTTGTTCGTAGCCTAATAATATCACTGCTTCTGCGCTTGAAGCTATTCGGCGTAGAAAAGCTCAATATCCTCGGAAATTACGTCTTGTCCATAGCTAGACTTTGTTTGTATAAAGACTGTTCTACACTTTACTTCCTTGATTCATTGAACTTGTCTGAATGATATTTGATATTAAGCATTGTTCTGTTAAGTTTTTCAGAAGACGATGTTTGAACAAGCTCCTCTCAGCATCAGGTTCTGGTTTCAGGAAAGGGATCATAAATCTTAACTGAGTTAATTAATTTACCACAAAGAAAAGCTGGCAAACAAAACCAAATAAAACATGCTTTTGACACACATCAAAATGCTTCACAATATAGTCTCAGCCAGACTGTTGCCAACCACGACCTCGCCTACGTCCAAACCGACCCCTAGTACCTCTGCCACGACCAAGGTGGCCCCTTCCCCGTTCAGAAGACTGCCCGGTGCTAAACCCTTGAGACTGTGGTTGCACTGGGGACTGCGTGACTTGAGCATGTGAACGTGTTTCAGACAGGTGTACCTTCACTAAACCCCCTCCGGCACTTCACCCTCTGAATTGAACCTCACAATATAGAATAGGGCACTCCAAAGATCTCATCCACCAGCCCCAATGGCGTTCTTCTTTCAGTTATCCATAGGATAGAAGTAGAACCTTCAGTTCCATTCCCTCAACTATTACTTGTCTGCTCATTACCTGGAATATCAGAAATCACAATGGTTTAGGTTTAGCAGAACAATAGAGAAGCACTAGTAGAGTTTATTTTCAATGAACAGGAAGCGTTACCTCAATGAACTCAGATGTAACCGTATTCTGATCCGTTTCCTCGCTAAGAGTAACACCTTCTTCACCAATCTCCATGTCTTGCTCAAAAAAATCAAAGTCCTTTGACTGAAGTTATTAAAGGCAATGACTTGCGTAAAGGCGCGAGGGTTTATCGGAGGTACGTTAATTTGAGAGCAGAGCCTCCTCCGTTCTACTCTTCTTCCATCTTTCTTTTTCTGTTGACTATATACTTTATAATATACAGTGTGAATGTGACATTCCTAAATTGTTCACCGGCGTGTCCGATGAATCTCATACTGAAGCGCCATTTCACTCAATGTCTCACGCCACCCTCTTCTCCAACGAAACAATCTCGGATCCTTCAACTCTGTAAATCGGGACGTCTCTCGGAGGCCATTCCGATCCTAAACACAGCAGATTCCAGTGAAATCTCTGCGAAACCAATTCTCTATGCTTCTCTCCTGCAAACATGCACCAAAGTCTTATCCTTTATCCACGGCCTTCAGTTTCACGCCCACGTCGTCAAATCGGGTCTGGAGACGGACCGGTACGTTGGCAACAGCTTACTCTCTCTCTACTTCAAGCTGGGACCTGATATGAGTGAGACCCGGAGAGTTTTCGACGGGATGTTCGTCAAAGACGCCATCTCTTGGACTTCGATGATGTCTGGATACGTCAGAGGTAAAGAACACGTTAAGGCGCTTGAAGTGTTCGGTGAGATGGTGAGTTTTGGTTTGGAGCCCAACGCTTTTACATTGTCTGCTGCAGTTAAGGCTTGCTCTGAGATCGCAGATGTTAGAATAGGGAGGTGCTTCCATTGTGTTGTTATCACTCGTGGGTTCGAGTGGAACCATGTTATCTCTAGTGCGTTAGCGCATATGTACGGTATGAATCAAGAACCAGTCGATGCACGCCGCGTGTTCGACGAAATGCCTGAGCCAGATGTTTTTAGTTGGACATCTGTTCTCTCTGCCTACTCGAAGAACGACTTGTATGAGGAAGCTTTGGAATTTTTTTACGCGGTGAGTAGAGGAAAAGGGTTGGTGCCTGATGAGTCTACATTTGGAACGGTTTTGACGGCTTGTGGTAATCTGAGGAGGGTGAAACGAGGGAAAGAGATTCATGGGAAGCTTATTACGACTGGGATAAGTAGCAATGTGGTTGTGGAGAGTAGTCTTTTAGATATGTATGGTAAATGCGGTTCGGTACGGGAAGCTAGGCAAGTGTTCAATGGGATGTCCAAGAAGAACACCGTATCATGGTCTGCCTTACTTGGGGGATACTGTCAGAACGGAGAGCACGAGAAAGTTATTGAGTTGTTTAGGGAAATGGAAGAGAAAGATCTCTACTGTTTTGGGACTGTACTTAAGGCGTGTGCTGGTTTGGCAGCGGTCAGACTTGGGAAAGAGGTTCACGGCCAGTACGTTAGAAGAGGCTGTTGTGATAATGTGATTGTGGAATCGGCTTTAGTTGACTTGTATGGAAAATCTGGTTGCGTTGATTTTGCTACTCGTGTGTACTCCAAGATGGCGATCAGGAACATGATAACGTGGAACGCAATGCTATCTGCACTGGCTCAGAATGGAAGAGGTGAAGAAGCTGTCAGTTTCTTCAATGATATGGTCAAAAAGGGGATAAAGCCTGACTACATCAGTTTTATCGCGGTTCTCACTGCATGTAGTCATACGGGTTTGGTTGAGGAAGGGCGAAATTACTTTGCGATGATGACTGATAGTTACGGGATTAAACCAGGTACTGAGCATTACAGTTGCATGATTGACCTTCTAGGCCGTGCAGGTTTGTTTAAAGAAGCAGAAAATATGTTGGAGAGAGCAGAGTGTAGAGATGATGCATCTATGTGGGGTGTTCTGCTTGGACCTTGTGCTGCAAATGCAGATGCCTTGGCTATTGCAGAGCGGATTGCAAAGAGAATGATGGAGTTGGAACCAAAGTACCACATGAGTTATGTGCTTCTAAGTAACATGTACAAGTCGATAGGTCGCCATGGTGATGCACTCAAGATTCGTAGGTTAATGGTGAGAAGAGGAGTAACAAAGAATATTGGACAGAGTTGGATTGATGCGTAGAAAGCTATAATGGTTCATAACACTCTAGGGATCTTGCTTTAAGCATTCATGAAGAAATGGTTTTGAATCGAAAGTTTTGACAATTAAAGCACACAAATTTGCCTTGAGGTCTCCACATGTAGTCAATTTTAGTCTTTACAAAGTAATCCAAACAAAATAACATTGCCAGCCTAAACTTTGCAGAGAAAGGAGGGGATTGTGTGGAGAAATCAAGATTTGACCTCAAGCCACCACTTGATACATTCTCCAATGAGGAGTGTTGTCTTCATAGTGCACGCATCAAGGTTGATTTTGCAGCTTCCCGCTTCATCTCTGCAGCTTTGCCACTCCCTCGGAAGTATGCATATACTTGCTGAAAAATAGAGAAACAGACACGTTGAAGTGATTTATAGTGTTGACAAATTTGGGAGTAAAATTAAAACCTGAATCACCCAGATATTGAGAAGTGTTTCGACGCAGAAGAACCCCGCTCCAATGAAGTACATTATCTGTGAAGGAGAAAGAAAATTGGTAAGAGTGTCGCAAGCAAGCAAGCAAGTTGAAGTTAAGTGTTTGTACAGGAGCGGAGTAATACTTACCCCAACCGCAGCATTAGTAGTTAGAAGCTCAAGTGCTGGCAAAAAGCCTCTGTTCACAAAACCAACAATACATGGAACTTCATCAGAGGCTGAAAAAGGTCTTATCATCTTTATAGAAAAAAAACTCTTACGTGAGTGACTTTCCTTGAAAGATGACTGGTGGAGCAACTGCAGCAAAGCCGCAGAATGCAATGTGAAACTGAAAATTGTAATACAATGTAAACATCAAAAGCTTAGTGGTTTTCTTTTTATTATAACTTCCTGAACAACCTCTGATGCAGAGGTCTTACCACGTAAAAGAAGAAAAAGGCTCCAAACTTGAGGGCACTATCAGTTCTGCAATAGGTATGTGTGTACATTGTATTAATGACTCACTTAATATCTAGGAGATCTTTTCCCGATCAAGTTCTAGCATTTGCTTATAGAGCTGGTTTTTTACCTGGTAGCTCTGTAAAGAGGACGATACCATAAGACGTAAGCCCCAGGGACCCCAGAAATAAAGTAGATGATTGAGAGAAGCCAAATAGTGGGACCTGATTTACAGCAGAATCAGATGAGAGGAAATAATAGCTAATATGAATCTGATCATTTTAGGTAAAAACAGTAACCTTCTCCTTTGATCCAAGCAACAGTTACTGCCACAAAATTCCACAAGAGACATCCTATTAATCCTGCATAATTAAATAGTCTCAGTCTGTTAACTTCCAGGACTTGTTGCAGCAGTCTAAGTTAGGTTACCTAACAGTGTGGTGAATGCGACATATTGGATCTTCTGTAAATGAAGGGGAATCTCATTTGGAATGTCATGATGAATTAAAGGAAAAAACTCAGGCCAATTCTTCTCCTCAATGACAACTCCAGCTGCAAAACCAACCTTATCAGGTTAGCTAACAAAAAGACAAAGACCCTAAAAGTCTCATTGGAAGATGTAGAAAAAAAAACAGATAATAGAAGAGTGCCTACTTCGCGCTATTGCATCTTCTCTTCTTTTAAGCTCCTGCATTATGACAAGAAGAAGAAGAAGAAGACTGATGAATACATTTGACATGGAAACTGTAGGTTACCAAAAATATTACCTGCTCTTTCCGCTTCAGTTCGTTCTCTTTAGCTTGGAGTTCCAACTCTCTAGCTCGAAGATCCTTTAAACAAAAACAGCGAAAATGAGATCCGGGGTTTCATCTAACCAGATTTTGAGCAAAGGCAAATACCTTGCCGGAATCCAAAGGGATATCAACGGTTGCATTACGATCATAAGGTTCCGGTGGAAGCGGCTTGAGATATGAGTTGCTTGCAGAGGGAACATTTGTATAATTCTACACCATTATAAAGTCACAGATCAAAAGGGTTCAATGGGTCAGTCAAGAAACAGAGGTCTTTACCGCAAAAGGATTGATCTCTTCATCAGCAAATGGATTAGGATCATGTCGTGCCATCTTTATTCGTCTTTATCTAATCAAGAAACGAAAGAGTTTTGGAGATTGTGAAGGTCGTTGACAGAACTCGCAAATGTGGTTTCAACGAATGGCTACTTTGTAGTCAGGGAGACAGAACACAAAACTCATGGCATATGTGCGCGCCAGAGAGATCCAAGGCATTTTAAAGGCTTCTCGCTTCGTTTTGTTACCAAATTGGTTTTCTTTGTCCGGTTTACTGATTTTTCTTCGGTTTTGTAACTTGTAAGACTTTCAATTTGTTATCAACGGCTAAGATCTGAACACTTGTACTTTTAACGACCAGTGAGTTTATAACTAACCATATAAACCAACTTGAAAAGGTTTGAATCCGAACTCTGCGGTTAGTGGCTAGAATGTCACATGCACAACTTTGCATGTAACAGCTTGACAGATCATTATATTGTTAGTTTATCACTACGTTAGCTCAACTATACAATGGAGCTTATACTATATTTAATAGGAGACTCCCCCTCCAAAAAAAACTAGTAGTTTAAATCATTATTATAATGTTTCAGATTAAACATGTTAACATGTTACAAACAAAGCAAGCACGCAACAATAACTTAGGATTTTAAAAAGTCAGGGTCAGAGCTTTCAAGTAAAGTTCTAAACTTGACATGCATTTAACACTACCCATCATCTCATAACCAATCCCAGTTTTGCTATGCATCAGCTTCGTAGCTAGATCGACGGGTGCGGCAGCTACAATTGTCATATAGTACTCGGACATCATGTTTGTTTTCAATTTATCTGGCTTGATGAAAATCAAATGGTCCCATGGTCTAGCGGTTAGGACATTGGACTCTGAATCCAGTAACCCGAGTTCAAGTCTCGGTGGGACCTGTTTTTATTGTTGCAGAATATTTTTACCTCACAAAGTTGTGTTTTCACAGTTCGAGGCAGGAAACAAAGACCTAAGACATTTTCAGTTTATGTAACGATGAGCCCTATGAATCTGCCAATACTTTAAGCATATAGATGCAACCAGAAGACTTTCTTTCTTTTCTTTTCATGTGACCAAAATCAATTCTTGAAAACAATGAAAAGTCATGTCTCAAATCTCGGAAGCTGAACAAGTGAGTTCACTCTAGTAACGCCTTCAAGTCCTGACCAGTTCTGTTCTCCTTCCGTTGCTTTCTCCTTCTCTTCAGTGTCTGCATTGACATTACCGCAACTGTTGTCCTCACGATCTACTGATGATGACCTGACTGTGACGTTTCTCTGAAGACACGCTTCTTCTGTTCTCTGGCTTTCATCTGACTCTACTGAAGAGGATCTTTGTTCTTCGTAGTCTGAGGATTCTGAGTCCATTTTCCCGTCCAGAAACAAACAAACAACAGCACAATCATCCATTTTCGAAGTGGGGTACTTTAGTTTCCATTCGCGTGCAGCTGAATCTACCACTAGCCTAGCCGCTGATGCTCTGCTTGAAGCTGACGATACGACTTCAACCACTTCTTCGTTGCTTAGCACATCCCATACCTATTATTAGCACAAAGCTTGAGGTAAAAGCAATTCATCTGGAAGAGAAGTTAAAAAATAAAGTTTCAGCGCTTTACTCCATCAGAGGCCAAAACAATGAACTGATCTCTCTCTGTAAGAAGACGGTGAGAGAAGTCGGGTATTGAAATCACACCGTAGTCTTTCACACAGAAATCACCAAACGCCCTAGCCATGGCTAATCCAGGAGCATTATCAAATGGTAGCCAGACTCGTGGCACCTCTGGCTCGTCTTCCAGCGCAAACACACGACCTTTACACTGCTTGATCCTCTCTGCTTCCCCTATCAGACCCAAAACCAGTAACACCACCATTTCAAAAATCAGACTCAAAAAATAAAAAGTAAAAAAGTAGCAAAATGTACTTGGTAAGTCAGGCTTCAAGTCAACTGTTAGCTGAACTGCAACCATGGAATCGTTGCTGTCTTTGGATCCAAGTATCGCCCGAGAGTCCCCGATGTTTCCCATAAATAGATGTGACCCCTGAAACACAATAAAAAACACGTCAAAAACCAATACTTAATAATCATTGCGGTCTTGTCAAGATTACTACATGTTTAATGATGGTAACAGCAGTACTGCCGCTGCAGAAGCACTCGACATTAGGATGGGAACGCAGCTCCTTATCCATAGCATTGAATGATTTCAAGAAAGCTTCTTCCCATATGAGCTTCAGTTTATCCTCCTCACTAGATTCTTCCTTGTCAGCTTCTTGACTATTTGTACGAGTTCCGTTGGATCCATTTTGCTTAGACTGAATCGAATGCATGAAAGACAGTAGCCTTACAGGCAGTGATTCTCTCACTTTCCGAGAAACAAGATGACCATTAGGACCATGTCCATCAAAAACACCGCAAAATGTCATATCTTTCGACATAAAATCCTACAAAACACCAAATCCTGTTTTACAGAGAGACACACAAAGCTAATATAAACATCATTGAGGAAGAAGAGAGACTCACTTCCCAGACGATCATGGCGTCCTGATTAACTCCCTTGCGTCCCTGTTGAGTGAAAATGCAAGAGCTCTTGCTCTTTCCGCTGTTGGTGATCCGATTAGGAATAGAGACCAAGTCATGGAGTGAGCCTGAAAGCCTTCTCCTCCCCATTTTGGTCCCACAACATCCCATCCCGAGACAAGGACGATACATAGGCTCTCCATTGCTCTTAGACACACAACCTCCCATTGGTCAATGCGCAAGCACACCAGATGAATCTGATCGCAGATAGAAGAGATGAAAAGACTCCTCCTCCTCCTTTTGCACCAAAACCAGATCTTTATCAACACATTTGGTCAAACCAAAGAGCTTTCACACAGGTTTATTTTTATTTATTTTCTGAATAAAATACAGCGAAACCTTTTCTTCAAATCTTGGTCAATGAGCTGAAAACATTGCAGGAAAAAATGATTATAGCAAAGTTCCAAAAAAAAGAAAGAAAAGGAGGCTCCAACAAGTCATAAAGAAGACAACCCCAGGCATGTGACCTTTGCAAGTAAAGAGCTTTGTCCTAATTGTTTGTCATTGGATTTAGCCTTAGGATTCTTATTGTTCCAAATCGATAATAAGTTAAACTAAGTAAGAATCAAAATAAGGCATACAAATCAAGAACAGAGAGCACTAAATCGTAATGTAACAAAGGATAGATACCAGAGTTGAATTTAGAAGCTTCCAACCAATTGATCTGAGATTCAGTTATATAAAGTCTCTACCTTCTAGCAGGATGAGCTCGAATCACCTATAACTAAAATAACATCAAAGTTTTCCCCTTTTCTTTTTTTTTACATGGGGCATTTCAAATTCTAGCACATTGATTTGATGGAGATGAAGCAACAACATTAACAATAAGTCTCAGAGGTTCAAGATAAATCTAAACGCTTTAAGGAATAAGTTATTTTAAAAAAGAGACAAAAGTCAGAGAGAGCTCACTGTCGCATAAGGAAACACGTCTGATGGAAAAGTTCGGTTTCATTGGTTACTAGAGACGAGCCCTGACGGTCTGAGCTGAACAGAGCCGAGCCGAGCAGAGCAGAGCAGAGCCGGGCAGACACAAGCCGAGCCGGATATAAAATTAACTATTGGGCTTTAATTAACTATTTAAAATAAATGGGCTTTTTAGTTAACCAATGTGAACTTAGTGGCTTGAATAAACTAATGAAAGCATGTGGGCTTCAACATAACTAATTTAAACATATGGGTCTATGTTAACAAACGAAGTCCAAACGTCAAAAAGACGAAACCATGTCAAGTGGGACCCATAGAAGCGAGAGACTCCATTGTTGGACTCAGATCTGGATAAGAAGATGAGGGACACGCGTCAAAATATTGCTCCCGACATAATTTTCCCTTACTAAAAGACACAAGACAAGAGTCTTCTTTACTCACTCTTATATCTTTCCCGACAATGGCTTCAGCTTCAGTGACAGCTACTCTTCTCAAACCCAATCCTCCTCCGACCATCATCACCGGCCTCCGTGTCTCCTCCATTTCGCCACACCCTCCGCCGCCGGGATTTCCTCTCATTAACCGCCGCCGCATCAACGCTAATTCTAACGCAATCAATTACTTTTCTAGCTCCGTGAAAGATACGTCGGCAGTGATCTCGAAAGTTCGAAGGACGCTCTCGATGGAGAGGACAGATCCGAACGTGGGGGATACGGTGGCGTCGAACTCGTGGGTGGCAAAGTACAGGAAAGAGAAAGAGCTGCTGGGGAAAGCGTCGTTCAGGGATATGTACGCGGCGTTGTCGGGACATTATGTGAGCTTTGGACCGACGGCGAAGAGGAAGGCGAGGATTCTTGAAGAGATGGAGACTGCTGAGAAAGCTCTCTCTAGGGGTAGATAACGTACAGTTTCTTCTTCTACTTCTCAATTTCTTCTTTCACTTTTCCCCAAAACAATGCCTATTGACTATATGAGAAGACAAACTTGATTTCCCCCGTTTTTTGTTTTTGTTGCAAAACAACCTGCATTATATGGATGTGTATGTACGTGATAATACATTTTCTATTTTGCTTCAGTGATTATCATTCCTTTACGTTCATAAGTTCAGTTAATGTACACCATAATAAGAAAATAGAAATCAAACTAGAAAAAAAAAAAGAATATCTATTGGAACAAGAGATTGTAAGCAGGAAGATCTTGAATCCGATGAATATCGTCCAAAGAAAGCTCTCTCTCTAGCTGATTCCTAGTCGCCTGTAATACTTCCTGATAATACACTCACAACCCACTTTTAATTAGCTTATATATCTATAGACAAGTATCAATCTTCAAAGAATTAGAGAAAGACATACATTGAATTCCATATAAGAAGCGTGCATGGCAAGCCATTGCGCATCCATCATCGCGAAAGCTATACAATATAGTACATCGAATGCATTCTCGTCTTCTGTAATTTTTTTTGGTTATTGATTATCATACACTATTTTTTTTTAGAAATTAATCTGCATTAATTATTTACTTTTGTTTACCTTCTAAGAGTTTGAGAAAATTCATTCCTGGAAGACATTTTGGCTTCTCTGCATTATAACAAAACAATACTACTACTTAAGTTCTTTTTTTTTTAAAATGGTGATGAATAAGTAAGAAACATACGAGTGTTTTGTAAATCGAGCATTTGGATCAGCATGAAGGAGATGTTGATTCCGGCCACCGCAAAAGGATACTCCCATTTTGCCCTCTCGCCTCTTTGTTTCAATAATAGCCTCCGGAAACAAACCTGATCACATTTTTCATTTATTTAAAAAAAAACACACACACACATATTCATGTTTTGTTGGAGCAAAGAAGTAAAAAATGAGGAAGACATAGCTCGAATATGAACATGTTTATGAGTAATTTTACCGGATAAACTCTTGCGGAAAATAGCAAATTCTCTAGACCAATAAATCCACAACCCCTGCAAAACAAAAAAATGTTATGTTAGCTTTATACATTTTTTGTTTGTTTGCAATATATAGTGTTTGTATACACATCAATTTTACCTGAAATCGGTAGATGGGTTGGGACCTTGCCATCCCATGTCTTTCCATTGTTCTGTTACTAAACCTGTTAGATTAACATTCGGAAATGCGACATTCCACAATGCTTTAAGTGATTCCTGCCGCCATTTATAATTAATCACGCAAAATGTTTATTAGCATGATCATTATCCCCCTTTAATTACAGTTAAACATCATAAGAATAATTAGCTCAATTCACCTACCTGATGGTCAGGACTTGTCTCGTCAAAAGGTACAAGCAAACGATCTTGCAGCTTTTGAAGTCTTTCCTCCTATGATTGATTATATGTTATTTGATGTCTTAATCTTATCGTATATATAGAGAGAAAGGTATATGAAGCTTGGTAACTATACTAACCTGAAGAGGAGACAATGTGTAGTCGACTGACTTGTCTTGACGTCTACTGGAGCGTGTGAAGAGCCCTCCTATCCATGATCTTGTTCCAACCATAGCCGTTGGTATAACCACCGGCTCACTGAAACATTTATATACATATATGAGAGCTGATAGCTATAATTAATCATCACATAACTAATAAACTAATTGCTCACACATTTATGTTTCTATATAATTAAACGTGTTTCATAATACCCCCTAATCTCTAGCAATATATTACTCACTAAAACATATACTTATTTAGCAAAATTGAGCTATTACGTGAGTGGAACAACTTGACCACTGCCATCTCGGCTCTTCGTTCCTTTTTTCTCGCCTTTCCCACGCTTCATCCTCCTCTACCTGCACACATGTTTCCGTTTTACATTATATTCATTCATCTTCTATTCTCAATAATCATCATCTTTTACATTTTTACTTAGTCAAAATTTTGGATACAAAAGGTTTCTCTAGAAGATGTAACTAACACAATAGGCGCAATCAAAGGGGGTTTTCTTTACATTACCTTTTTTTTTATGAAACGATTGGAAACTTGACAATGCAAAACATCATTTGCAAACAATGATAACCATCTTTTGAACAAATTAATATGATTGATCAAAAAGTCGAAGAGGGGGACATAAGAACAAGACAATGGAGGAGGAGATGGTCTAGACACGGTGACAACGAAGGGGAAAGAGAAGAGAAAGAAAAAGAAAATAAAAGCAAAAAAAAAATGGAATTATTCATTGGGATTATGCAACTTTTAGAAATTGCAAAAGATTTCTCTCTTTTTTTTTTTGTTTGTTTCATCTCTCCAATCTCCACATTGACCGTTAAGTTGCCGCCTTCTTCTCTCTTCCACCAGATTGATTATTCTTAAGTTACATTTGGTCCGTCCACATCATTACACTTGAGCTCTCAACCGTGATCAGCTCATTTAGTTAATTAACTAGTAAAATCAATTTTTTTATCAGGCCCATCCTAAGGCCCAACAAGCGAGGGATCAGCGATAAAAAATCCAAACTAGGAATCTGATTGGTCGAGAGAAAAGCTTTCTTTTTAGCATAAGAGACACGTGTCACTAACCCAATACTACCTT
This sequence comes from Moricandia moricandioides, assembly GCA_905132885.1. Taxonomy (NCBI): domain Eukaryota; kingdom Viridiplantae; phylum Streptophyta; class Magnoliopsida; order Brassicales; family Brassicaceae; genus Moricandia; species Moricandia moricandioides. The sequence goes on from CAJHQQ010001071.1 coordinate 65,843, forward strand.
ATCTTTTTTTGTCTCCTCCCCTCAAATCGAACAACGTCGAACTCTACTAGCTCCGTACAGGCAGGCATGGCTCTTCAGGCTGCCTATTCGCTTCTTCCTTCAATCCACAAAGAGGTATTATGTTTTCACTATTACCATTCCGAAAAAATGAAGAATCTTCTCAAGAACTTCACGCCAATTCAATGGTGATTTTGCAGGGTAGATTCATTGCTTCTCTGAAGGAGACGACTTTAACTAGCTTTTCATTTTCCAACAATCTTAGAGCCGACAATATCTCCAACCGGTTAACCGTAACGGTAAAATTAATCACCTTTCAATCTCTCAAAAACAGAGAACTACGTCCTGATTTGTACTCTGTTCCGTTGCAGGAGCAGAGAAGACAAAATCCGCGGTTTTCCACTACCATACGTGCACAGACCGTTGCAGCAACGCCGCCGGCGAACGAAGCCTCGCCGGAGCAAAAGAAGACTCAGAGGAAAGGCACTGCAGTGATCACCGGAGCTTCCTCTGGTTTAGGTTTAGCTACGGCAAAGGCTTTAGCAGACACAGGGAAATGGCATGTGATCATGGCTTGCAGGAACTTTCTCAAGGCCGAGAAAGCAGCTAAATCCGTAGGAATGTCAAAGGAAGACTACACAGTGATGCATCTTGATCTCGCTTCGCTAGAAAGCGTGAAGCAGTTCGTTGATAACTACAGGAGAACAGGAAGGCCGCTAGATGTTCTTGTCTGCAATGCTGCTGTTTATCAACCAACAGCTAAAGAACCTTCTTTTACAGCTGAAGGGTTTGAGCTAAGCGTTGGAACCAACCATCTTGGTCATTTTCTTCTTTCAAGATTACTTCTTGATGATCTTAAAAAATCTGATTATCCATCAAAACGTATGATCATCGTAGGATCTATAACAGGTAAATAAGAATAGACACAAACGAAAGAGTTGTTTCTAGTTTCAGTCAATGAATGTTTTCTATGGTTTTGTAGGAAACACAAACACTTTGGCTGGGAACGTGCCGCCAAAGGCAAACCTTGGAGACTTAAGAGGCTTAGCATCAGGGTTGAACGCGCAAAACAGTTCGATGATAGATGGAGGAGAGTATGATGGAGCCAAAGCTTACAAAGACAGCAAAGTCTGTAACATGCTGACAATGCAGGAGCTTCACAGACGTTACCACGAGGAAACTGGTGTCACTTTTGCTTCTCTATACCCTGGTTGCATCGCTACGACAGGGTTGTTCAGAGAACACATACCGCTGTTTAGGCTTCTGTTCCCGCCTTTTCAGAAATATATCACCAAAGGTTATGTATCTGAAGAGGAAGCTGGGAAAAGATTAGCACAGGTCAGTTTGTAATATATCTGTAGACAGAATCTTAGTGTGGATGTGTGACACATGTACTGTGATTGAGTGTAGGTTGTGAGTGATCCGAGTCTAGGGAAGTCAGGGGTGTATTGGAGTTGGAACAATAACTCGTCTTCGTTTGAGAATCAGCTCTCTAAAGAAGCAAGTGATGCAGAGAAGGCTAAGAAATTGTGGGAGGTTAGCGAGAAGCTTGTTGGTTTGGCTTGATGCAAACATATCTTAGATTACAGACTTATGTGACATGTACCATAAACTCATAAGATTACAGATTTAATAATCATTGTGAAGAATGGACTTTCTAAAGTTTATAAGGTTTGTCAAGAAAACTGGATTTTGGGTGTAGCAAAGACTATTTGATATGATCAAGCTATTCACAAGGAAGAAAAAGTTTGTAAGTGCATATATACTGATCAACATCAATACATTAACTTGCCAAGCAAGCAACTAAAGAATAGTTTAAGGTGGTTCACTCCAACAATAAGAAGAAGAAAAGTCATCATAAATCAAAGGGAATCCGAAAGTAAACAGTCACACAAAAGGTTAAACATTTCATATTTCCTATGACTTTATTTCTATAATGGTCATTCATATCTAATATTATTCATAACAATAAGTCTAAGTCTTATAAAAAACTTTTGGGATTACATTCCATATATTCATATCAGAAGATTTTTTTCCTTTTTTCTTCTTTGCTTACACTCTCTATATATTCTAAAGTTAGTTTTATTTATGAACCTCAACCGATCATTAGATTTTAATTTTTCATCGCCGGGATTACGTTATCTCTTCCATCACTATGGCTGCCGTTAACCCTACCCGCTTGCTGGTTTGTTGTTCAATAATTATCTTTGTTTTGGATTCCGTTTTTTCTAAAAAAAAATGATTAGTAAATCTCTATAATTATTTCACAAACTAACATATAGAGAGCTTATTGCAGGCTGAAAATGTCAGGGTTAATTAGGAGGAAACGAAGATTTTTACCCTTTTAAAAAATCTCATCATATAAAAAACGAAGATCCAAACTAGAATTTGATTTGTGTAAATAAGATTGCCAATCGTGTAACATTTGATTCAATCTAACCAGGAATTGATCAATTAAACATACTAAAATTAATATTTTTGTTGTAGCTGGACGGTATGGTCATAAAGAAAGATATGTTGAAAAGTGTACATGGTTTTATCATCAAGTGAGTACAATTGTATTATGTCTAGCGGATTAATTTATCAATATATACTCGCTATGGTTTAATATATACATTGTTTTGATTAAAAACTATTAAAATAAACATTTTTTTTATGTTTTTAGCATTTGATTAACAAAAAGAACCAATGATAAATTTCTATTTCATCTTGCTTCCTTGGGGACAATTAAGGTTAACTATGTCGAAAACCGATCTCATACAAGATTAAACAAAAATCAATTTGACAGAAAAAATAATAATCTGATTGAAAACAAATTAACTGAAGATCAGAAATCGATGTCATTCTCATACACAATTAAATGTGTCAGAAGGTGTCCTAAGATTTAATCTGATTTCTCATCACTTCTCCAGTATCAATTCTACAAAAAATATCAATAACATTGGAAATTTTTTCGCGAGAATGCATAAGATAATCAGGAAAAAAATGATTAGGAAACTGGTAAGAATCAGAAAGAACGTAGCGAGTTGAAATTTTTATCGATCATATGAATCACCGATATACAACTTTCATCATATTCTTCAAAACACGTTTTTGCAAGTTAAAAAAAGAAACGAATAACAATAAAAGAGAGAATAAGATATTTCAATGGTGACGAACAGAAAAGAATGGCTTCTTATCTCGGCGATATGAACTAGAGACCATATATAGGAGGCGAACAAGAAACCCTAAACCTAAGAACATGTTCGGACCAAAGTACAATTTGGGCTACAAGTACAAAAGTGCAAGAAACCCAAAAGCATGTTAGGACAATATTAATGTTTGGGCTTTAGGTAGGTTCGGCCCATTTTTCCTCGCTGAAACGTTTCCGATTTTAGAGGTTGTCCTAAACTTTTATATAGTATAGACTGGTGGACTCACCAAACACTCGTTGGTATGGATCAATCGACCTGGCCCAAATTTCTGCTCTATCTGGAGATATTGATGGATTTGAGGAGCAGGGGTGAAGCATCATTTTACCCGTTAAATCATTTTATTACTTATGAGGAATATCATGTCATATATATGCTTTTTTTTTTAATTTTTATTCAGCAATTGGCTTTTCATGAGGATGAGTTGGCTCGTAATAAGCAGGTCAGGAACTCCAGACATTGACTGACTCTCACTTAAAAGTTCATTTAATGCTTCTATTGCAACTTGTGATGTTGCTCTTCTAATTTTGCTTATTACCTTTTTTCAACTGATAGGAATCTAAACCCCAAGAATCACAACGATAATCTGAGAGGCCCTTGTGAAAAGAAAGTCGTTTGGTAAAGATGCAGAGGTCTTACCAAGATCACATCCAGAAGGAGGAGGATCTGCATAAACATGGAACATGGAAGGAACAAGATACGTCCGAAGCGCTCATGATGATGATAATAACAACAGAGGCAAAGATTCTTCTTCTTCTTCTTCAGGTGAGCCTTGTGCCGAAACACTACTGCAGAGGAAACGAAAAAGGCGCTCTACAGCTTACAAGGACACGCATCATAGAGAGAGCAGAGGAATATCAACTGGGCTCTTGCATGGGAAAGAGGCGGTACAATTAAGGAGTAGTAACACAAAAGCCAAAAGGGAAATAATAGGAATGCTCGCTTGAATAGACTTGTCCAATATCTTGGTAGCTTTAGAGAGTAACAGTGTCGTGTTAGCCATAGAAAAGTGTTTCTCAGTGACCTGTCTTTACTGAATACAGATGCTATGAACATCGACGTTTTGGTTTTGTAATAACTCTCTGCAGCTTAATATTTATCTTAAAACGTTTAATATTACGTTAAAAACAATTAAAATCGTTTCTCTATATTGACTAGATCATTTAACCGCACTACGCGAAGATATGTATATTGATGATTTAGTATAAATTGTATGATGATTTAAATTATTAAACATAAAGAACTTTTAGATTTTTATTTTTGTTAACATATATTTAAAATATTGATCATTTTAATATTGTTTTATGCTAACTTTTATTTATATATCTATTTATTTGTTTTATGAAATGTATAAGTTGTGTTATAAATATATTGGTATCATTTTTTTGTCATCATTGGTAGCGTTTATAAAATATAATTTTACCTTTTAAATATTTTATAGATTTTGCGGTACAAAGAATAGTATAGTATTGTAATAAGATTTATTATATCCTTTAAATATTTCATATTTTTTTAATTTTTATTTTTATTTTACAAATACCAACAAATGTATGATTGTTCTTTTTATTGTGTACAATTTTTATATGCATGAATTTTATTATATTTTTCAAATGTATATTTGATAGTATAATATTTCTATTTTAAATTTACTATCACGATAATATTTAATCACGATAATATTTAATGGAGTTTAGTTTATATTAAGTAGTTTAATTTCTAGATAGTAAAAAAAAAACTATAATTAATTTTAATTAATTATAAATAATATTTTAAATATATAATATAAAAATCTAAAGTATTAAATCTCTTGTTATATCTGATGTTATTAACTATATATATATATATATGTAGTAATGAAATGGATATGAGTATATAATGCATGAAATAATAGTTTATGTTTTACAAAAATATATTTTGGTGCAAATTTACGATAAAATAAATAATATTTTTATGTTTGTAGTCTTACATAAAATTTTATAAGAATATCTGAAACTATTAGAACATTTGTAAATGTTTTCATAGTTTTTAACTGACTATAAACAATTTAGTAGGTCTTTTTAATAGTATATCCGTTTGTAATATTTTATTTATCAATAACTGTTAGAAATTGTTAAATTTTTCTATTTTAATTTGTTTATTAATATCTTATATATTATATTCTCATCTTATGAATCTATAGTAACTAATATTCATATATTTATTTATATTTTCATTTAGTCAATACCAATTGTTTATTAAATTTAACATAAAAACAACTCTTATAATTTTTATTAGCAAATTAGATTGAGAGTATAAGTCACCAGTGGTTTATTTTTTGTTAATAACAATAATAGTTTTTTTTAAATGGTTAACTACAATGATCGTTAGGTTCACCTCATAATGCTTTACTTGATTAGCTTTTATGAGAGTTTGACTTGTAGATGACTTATAAAGTATGTATTAAATCAAATATAATAGTTTTGGTTAAAATTTAAATTAGTAATGAGTAATTTTTTTTAGCATATAACCTAAATTATTAATATTTTTGATGTGTCAAATTTATATAGCTTTAACTGTTTGAAAGTCTTTCATTCTTTAAAATTATTATTTTTTGTTAACTTTCCAATGATTTAATATATATATATATATATTTAATTGAAATTCTTTTAATTTTTTATCTTTTGTCAATTTAATTTATTGGATATCAATTTTTTTAAGAAACAATCATTTTGAAAATCTTTAATATTAGTTATTTTAAATTAAATGTGGACTTTAATTTGTCATGTAAGACAAAAACACCATATAACAAAAGATTGTGTGATCTACATCATATTTATATAAATTTTTAATTTTCGTTTCATTCAAGCATGTTCACGAATATGTTTATTAGATTGATCAAGAGTGGGTAACAGACTAATGGTGAATTGGAAAAAAGTTTTGGCAACATAAATTGGATTTGGGCTGTTTTTAAAAGTTTTGACATCCCACATAAATGGCTCGCTCAAATCTATGTTGAGAAAACGAATATGACGTGTCTATTTAGAAGTCTCTAATTGGTAGATTTTATTTGCTGACGTGGATAGGCTCAATGAAGCTCATATCCCCCTTTTAGTATTAGTAGATTAAGCACCAAATTGAGAAGCTCGATCAGCTGGATTTTGCAGAACAATGACTTACGTACGGAGATAGACAATACCTCCAAAATAAGATAATGGAGAGACCAGGACATGATAAATAGTTAAATACATTGAACTTACTCAACATTTTAGTCATCAAAAAAAAAAAAAAAACTTACTCAACAGCAATGCTCCTTTTGCCGTCAAACAATATTATTGTTATTGTTATTGTTATTGTTATTGTTATGATTTTGTAACTATGTTATTTTGTTCTTATTACATTTTGTCGTTTGTACTTTATTGTAGATTACCGCTTCATTTGGATCCATTTTTATAGTGATTCTATACCATTTTGGACTTGGCTTACATATTCATAAAACTTTGGACGTGAAAGTTATAAAACTTAAATGAAAAATAGTGGTTTATTATGAGCTGAGAGGCCATGATGAATGTAGAAACCAAAAATGTGTTTGCTTCCATCAGAGCCACGCAACCAATCCAGAACCTGACACTTGTACATATACATGCACTCAGCCTTTTAGTTATATAAGAGCAAGATTATGGGGATTTTTAAAAAGGTTCTTATCGGGTGGGGCCCACTAAAACCTTTAAGAACCACCTCCTAAAATTCTTAATTAAGATACGTTTTTAAGGGGTTCTTGTACTGTTCACGGGTCCCACTGACACGTGGCGGTCCGCGGTTGGTTCTTTTTTAATTTCTTTTTTTAGAAAAAAGAAAAAAGTAAAATAAGAACCCCTTAGGGGTTCTTAGGGTTAAACATGGTCTAAGGGTATCATTAACGGGGTTTATTAAGGAGTTTCTTAGTGGTGAGTCTCACCGTGGGACCCACTTTTTAAAAAAAAACTGATTGCCAAAGCTTCAAGATAAGAATCGATCTTGGTGGAGTTTTAGTACTGTGTGCGGACCCCACTGACACATGGCGGCCCGCGATTGATTGTATTTTTAATTTTTTTTTTTTTTTATGAAAGAAAAAAAGACTGGAAATCCACATGGGTTTCCAGGATAATGATGGTCTAAAAGGTCGAGAAATATAAAGTGGTTATATTATATTGAATTATGTATAATTCTCTGATAAGTGGCGTACAAAATAGAAATACGTATTTTCTGAAACATCTTTTATATTTGGACTTGTACGTATCTAATTTTGTCACATCCTTTTTGTGTTGTAACGCCTTGTTAGATTCGTTGTACATCTACCCTCTCTAATAAAATTGTATTGTATAGTATAAAACTTAATAAAAACATTAGGCGGGTTTTTTATATTGTACGTGTACACTAATCAACTAGCTCATTTTTAGGCTCGTATGATTTATCAATTACGTATGTTTATACCATTAATCAACCATTCGATTAATAGTTAACCGAAACTTTAAGAAAAGAAATCACGTCTTAGAAAAAGTTCTTGAACGACGTAAAACTTAAAAAGACATTCATCGCACTTTTTTAATAGTGTAATATATATCCAGCTGAGTTATGATGATTTCTTCTTACAAAGTTAAACTTTGGTATATGGTTTAAAAGTTTTCTTAAGTGTGTTTTGTTGCTTTGATGTCCTTCAAACGTGTTTGATTTGAACCTACAATACAAAGGGTGAGCCAAGATTAATGTTTATATATTGTGTTTATCTATCTTCCCTTTCGGTTGATATATTGACCGATCTTCTATTAGGTTACGTTATTTTGATGGCACCTACGGACGTATTTTCAAAAATAAAAATTAATATCCTCCTTTTTATTTTGCAATGAAGTTAAAATTATGTAATGAAGTTAGTTGTTTTCTAATCATTAAAAAAAAAGTTAGTTGTTTTCCTAGTTACAAGTTACACGTTTGACAAAGAAAAACAAATTAAAAGAGGAAGGCATAGATATTGATAAGGGAGAGAGAAGAGAGGTGACTACGATGATGAAACACATATAGTCACATGCATGTGTTAGGTCAGAAGCAAGGAGAGAAAGGCAGCTCCTGCTTCTTTGCATGAAACCTCTTCTCTTCTCTTGCCACGACTCCTCTCCCCCATACCCTCTCACACTTTCTCCCTTCAACTTTTGTCTTCTTATTAGAATATTTTTAACTTATTCTCATGTCTGTATCTATACTCAAACTCCCATATATAGACCACATCCAATATCATCTCTTCTCATATCTTGCGTCTATCTCGCAAACCAAAACACACACATACACAAATCATGGACGTCGTGATGAGACCAACGGTGGAGATACCACCGAGAAAGCTTCTCTTATCTTCCAAGTCTTTCCCGGCGGAGTCTTCCCCTCGTTCTTCACCGCGTAAGCATAACTGGAACAACAAGATTGTGACATCTGAACATGAAGAAAACAACGAAGACAACAAGAAGGAGACTAAAGAGTATTGTTATGATTCTGACACCGATGATCCTTATGCAAGCGACCATTTCCGTATGTTCGAGTTCAAGATCCGACGTTGCACCCGTAGCCGGAGCCACGATTGGACTGATTGTCCTTTCGCTCATCCAGGAGAGAAAGCTCGCCGTCGTGATCCTCGTAGGTTTCAGTACTCAGCTGAGGTTTGTCCAGAGTTTCGTCGTGATGGTGATTGCAGCCGTGGAGACGACTGTGAGTTTGCTCATGGAGTCTTCGAGTGTTGGCTCCATCCTATTCGTTACCGTACTGAAGCTTGTAAAGACGGTAAACACTGTAAAAGAAAAGTCTGTTTCTTTGCTCATTCCCCACGTCAGCTTAGGGTTCTTCCACCCGAAAATGTTTCCGGTTCGGCGAAGAGCCCTTGCTGCATGTTTTGTAGCAGCTCTCCTACGAGCACTCTCTTGGGTAATTTGACACATCTTTCTCGATCTCCCTCCTTGTCTCCACCTTTGTCTCCGGCTTCTCACAAAGCCGCTGCGTTTTCGCGTCTGAGGAATCGCGCCGCTTCTGCTGTTTCAGAAGCTGTTTCTGCTGCCGCTGCCGCAGGGTCAGTTAACTATAAAGATGTTTTAAACGAGCTTGTGAACTCGTTGGATTCTATTAACCTAGCGGAAGCATTGCATGTGAGTTCCTCTTCAGCTGTTACGACGCCTGTTTCTGCGGCTGCGGCGTTTGCCTCATCCTGCGGTTTGAGCAATCAGCGTCTCCATATCCAGCAACAACAACAACAGAGTAGTCCTTTACAGTTCGCGCTCTCGCCTCCAACTCCAAGTTACCTGACCAGCTCGCTCTCTCCTAGGGCGAACATCTTCAGCGGTGATCTCACTCCTCGCCAGAGACAAATGAATGATTTCACGACCGTGTCGCCCGCGGTTAGTGACAAGAGTAGCTTTGAGGATGGTTCTTGTGGTGACCTTGATCTTGGATGGGTGAATGATCTCTTGACCTAAAACGGTAGATGGTGGATGAGATTTCACCTTCATTGTGGTGATTAATGATTGGGGAAATAATCGGTGTGCAACTGCTTGGTCAAATATGCATGGAGGAGATTGTCTTTAAAATTTGTTATAAAGATTTTATTGTTCTACAGATTTCCACGGAAGCTAATCAAGAATAGTCTGTCTATTGTCGTTTATTTTTTAAGATTCTCTTTCTAGTGGACATTATACCCAATAATATGTATGATCTTGTAATACTATTATATGTGGCTTCGGATTATGTAATGTTTCACCATTTCTATATATATATATATATATATATATATTTGCGTCAATGTATATTTTTTCGGTTAAGTCGTTAACAGTTTATGCGAACTATGTACCATCTACCATTTGACGGATGGATTTATGATGATAAGTTGTTCATACATTGACAAGTCAAGAATTTTGGTTATTTACAGGACGCGCGCGTTAGTACAAACATATCATGTTTTAGATTCACGCTTAACTAAAAACAATATGATGATGTTAGCAAAAGTGGGTTTAATATTATATCGTTCTTTTGCTAAAACAAATGATATATAACTCTTGAAAATGTTCACCTCATCATGAAACGTGTTTTCTCACGAATAATGATCATATATAATTATATTAGATTACATTTGCACTCTCGAATTATTCATCTCTCACCTTGTATATTAGAAGATACATTTGCACTCTCGAATTATTCATCTCTCTCACATTGAAACGTGTTATGTTTTTGTTTGTCTGTCGATGAGAATATTTTTTTGTATACATTTCCGCGAAGACGATTTGATCATATTCTTTTTCCTGTCGAAAAGGCCTCTGTTAAGTACTCTGATTATTCTTTTCTGGCCACCACACGAAATCAATTAGTTTTCATAGGAGGCATGTGTATGGGATTTACAGATGTACACATTGAGACGTGTCCATCATCATTATACTATATGGGACACTTACATACATGCACGTATGCGAATGAATGTACTCTTGTTGTGGGATCATGCTCGTTTCATTTTTTTTTCCATATTGTAACATAGATTTATACATAGACCGAAGACAACAATACATCTAAATTTATAACTACGTATTGCCAAGATGCATTAAAACACCTCCAGTGAGAGGTCTTAACTCTGTTAATTTTCAAAAGAAAAAAACACACACACACATATATATATAATATTAGTATATATAATTATGAAGTTTTTAATTTTATCAAAAATTTAATTCGAAATATTTCTGCATAAAATTTTTGAATTAAATTTTCCATAAAATTAAAAACCCTATAATTAGATGTTATATGCATATACATATATATATTTATTTTAAAAATCCTAAAGATAGAATCTCCATTGAAATAAAGTTTCATTTGAATATGTTTTTGTGGGCGGTGAGTATCACCCTGATGAGAGGGCGCGTGAGGAGCTAAATTAAGGTCTGGATTCAGATCTAATCGACAAAACAACCTTTCTTTGCTCGAGTATGAACTGGTCTCGGTTTATTTACTAGTTTAAATTTTCAGAAATGATCTAGGGCCAGTGGATTAAATTCAAGTCACAACTTGTTTTAGTTTCTTGGATCAAAGATATTGACGGGCACTGAAAATATAACATACCGAACATAACTCGAACCTTTTGATATTTTGTATAACTTTAAAAGTGATTTGTAGGTTTCACACCTCATCAAATACAAGTAAACTGAGATTTCACAATTACTGCAAAAGTTCTTTGGAATCTCAAATAAAAAAAGTTTAGTTTCTTTTCAAGGCTCAAACTCTTCTTGGCTACCTTCCAAGCTCTTGTAGTATTCCTCCATAGTCTCAAACTCGTTGGGATGATCATTTCCTCGAGCACTCTCATACCTGCGACTAGGAGTATATTCGGAACTCGTACCTCTTGTGTCGTAGAAGTACTTACCGTTCTCCATGAACCTTGTATCACTCATACCTTGTCTCTCTTCTTCATCACCGTAACCTCTCCTATTATCATTATAATTGTTGGTAGTGTAAGTGTATCCATTATTGTTGTACTTGTCCTTTTGCTCACTAAGATCTTCTTGGGACTCCTCTTCCTCCTCAGGTAATTGGTTGTTGCTCTTTTCTTGGTCAAATGTAGATGAAACCGGCCATGACTCCTTGGTTTGAGGAATCATACCGGAACCTTGCCCAAAAGGCCCGGCACCGAGTCTACCATTGTCTTGGGCTGGGCCCGGAGCGGGAGCCGGGGTTAGAGCTACCTCTTTGTTGTTTGGACGATCAAGGTGAGTGAACTTGCTAAAAAGGAGCTTACCTTCTCTAGCTTCAACATTGTTTCCAATGAAGCAAGAAACAGCAACAAGGAAACAAAAAGTTGGCATAAAAGCAAATGAAGCCATCAAAGAAGAGAGAACAAAGGATAGACTGAGAGAGATTTGAGATGTGTGTTTTGAGTGTGTGAGTGAGTTTTATGTATAAATAGAATCAGCAAAGTAGTTAAAGGGCCGACCAAACCTGCGAGGATTGAGGAGGGACATTCGTCGTTCACGGCGAGTAGTTTGCATTAGATGTGTATTTTAAAGTTTATTGGTCAAAAAAGAAAACAACATTAGTATTATACTATTACATGCCTTTCGACTTTTCTCTTCACTGTTTGGTAGTTGAATTTAAAAATGTCTCCTTCTATGACTTATCACAATTTTTTAAGTTAAACATGATTTACCACTGAATATCATGTTAGTATTTTGGTAAAAGCAAAAGAAAACTGATAGGTGTGATAGTTCAGTAAACATTAAAGAGAGAAAGCAGTGACGAAGAATGGGTGTCGTTCCGATTTTGCAATAAGGGAATGTTTAGGCATTTACTGTTAAAATAAGAGACCTTAGGGGGGTATGTGACAATGTGTCATCAAGTTTTTTTTTCTTAAACTAAAGGATTGCCGATTAGTGTGAAATCGAAGTTTTTTCTTCGAACAACTGATTATATTAAAATTAAAGGTCCAGTGGGCTGTCTAAAATCGAAGCTATCACTGCTTTTGTTGTCCCGTGATTGTAGGAAAATTACCAAATGGTATTTCCAACTTTTGTCGGGCAATAACTTTAGTAAATTATTCTGTTTTCTACCCCTAACCTTTCTCTAAAAATAAATATAAATGGATTAATAGGTATAACTATTTGAAAATTCAGGTCAGAATAAACATTATATATATATATCATTATTTATTTTATGTTCATTTAACTATTATAAAATAATAAATATATAATTTGGTGGATTAGTTTAATTTAATGATATAACTAAATTTTGATCTGCGTTTTTAAAGCGCAAGTTTAATTTTTGGATAGAAAATTTAATCGATATTACTATCTTTGGAATTTTTATCTACATATTTTTTGTTATATAAATAATGGAGTTTTTCAATATCCGATCTCGACTCGCGGTTGAATCAGTAAATCCAATGATCCGTATATAATCCAATTTAAGTTTAATGAAAGACTTATTAATTAAAAACTCAATAAAACCCAATATAAAATCTAAAAGACCACCATTAATCCATGATCCAACACCGTTTAACCCAATAAAGGATCCAAAGAAATCTGATAATATATTTTTTAATTATTAACATTTATGTATACTTTTAAATATTACATAAAATTGAACAAACTATTAGATTTGTAGTTTTTTGGTTTTTGATGAGATTTTTACTATTTGTAAATAAAATATATGAATTTATCTTTTGTTATTTATATGCTCGAGGAACAAATTTAATTATGTTGGATCTTTTCAGAAATATATTTATTTTTTATTATTGTCAATATATAAAAATTAAATTGTTAAGAGAAAATTAAGATATGTTAACAGCCTAACTAAAAAAGTTTAGTTACATTAGTTAAGATTTGGAGATATTAATGTTAGTTTCCATAAATAATATCACTATATAAAAGAAACCATTAATAATGTTTCATTTAAGTTCTTACCATAAATAGAGAGCGAGAATATATGATCATTTTTTTATAAATATAAAGCGAGAATATATGATTCAACAACACACAAATTCAGATATATTAATATATTCATTTATCACAAACTGTAGCTTAAAAATAAACTAAAACACTAGAAACTATTCAAAGAATCTTTCAGAACAGTAATTTTATAGAAAATGATCAAGAATAATTGATTTTATAACTGTTAATAATCATGAGAATTATACATGAAATTTTCAATAATACTTATAGTCAAAAATGCAGCAATGCGAACTTTTAAGACCAAGGTTATTCCGGTTATCTGTCTTATTCACAATCAAAGCTAAATTTGATTTTAGTTTATAGATGATAATGAAACTTCAAACCAAATTAAACCATACAGTTAAACTGGAGTTACGCATATGTAGTAGAGGATGCATGTATAACTTCTTTGTCAATTAACTTGATACAATTTGATTTCAAAACCTATAAATAAAGAAACGGTCCATTGGTTATGCAATTATGTGAATGAGAAGATAATTTACTATTTCATTTGAAAATTACATGGAAAGTTTAAACGATACTCGGACTGAAAAGACAAAATTATTACTAAAATAACACTTGTTTTCATAAGGTCCAAAAGATTTTTAACAAGCGAGCCCAGCCCATATATGAGTCCGGCCTACGTCATAATGACGGAAAGAACCAGAGGACTTATGTTTTTGTATCATTTTGTCACATCTCTTACTTTCGCAAAACGCAACGTTCGTAGAGCTCAACCAACACACTCTTTCTTGCATTCTTCAACCCAACCAACTCAGCTCCAAACCCGTGTTTCAGTATCTCATCTCTCAGCTTCTTCATTGTGTACTTCGAATGATCCATGCCTGTGGACGAAGAAGACGCTCCTCCACCTCCAGTGCTCGTGCATCTTCTCGGTGTCATTGCACTCATAGCTTTCCCGCTCTCTTGTGAAACCGCATCTTCTTCTGTCTCTCCCGCAAAAACAGAACCTGAAGAGGTTATACTTGCTTCTACCTTCAGACGTTTCACGCGTTGCAATGGTGTTGCTTCATCTGAAATCATAAAAGAGTCTTGTCCCTGCATCGTTGTCACCCGCATGTTCTTTTCCTTCTCGGAGTTGATGATTCTGTGCCATTCAGCAACCGCTTCTTCGTTTTGTTTCGCTCTTTTCTCCAACGTTTCAGTCAGAGCTATCTTCTGTCTCTCAAGATTTGCAATCCGACCGTTAGCTTTGTCAATCTCGATGCTTTTTTCTTGCAACAACGCTTGGAGTTTGTTTTCGTTGCATCGAGCTGATTCCACTTCTGTCTTCATCGAACTCACAAGTTCTTCAGCTGTTGAAGCCTCGCCTTCTGCATCTTTTAGCTTCAAGCAGATCTTTTCGAGTTCTTCTATGCGGCACTTAGCTTGATCTATTTCAATGCACTTGTCCTGCAAAGATGTTTGGAGCTCGCTCACATTCATCCGTAAGGCTTCCGCTTCCCTCTTCATTGAATCCACAAGTTTCTTAGATGCTGAAGCTTCACTTTCCTCACTGTCGAGCTTCAAGCAGGCTCTTTCAAGCTCTTGGATACGGCTCTTCGCTCGGTCTGTTTCAATGCACTTCTCCAGAAGTGACGTTTGGAGACTTTTCTCGTTATTCCGAGCTACTTCAGCTTCCATTCTCAATGAATCTACAAGTTTATAAGCAGATAAAGCCTCCTTTTCCGCATCTTTTAGCCGAAGACAGAGTTTTCCAAGTTCCTCCATATGCGAAAGATGCTTCTTCTCTAACTCATCTTTCTCCTGCTTTAACGCCTGCGTTTCAGTTTCACGCAGCTCAGCTGCAGAGTTCATGGATTCGCACTTCTCATTCAGATCCGAGATTTGAAGCCTCAATTCTTTTGCTTCCAAAGAACACTCGTTCACTTTCAACTCACTTATCTGCAAAAGTAAACAACGAGCTACAGCACCACATATTCAGGGCTCAATGAAACTAGACTGCTTCTTATGAGATTAGGAGAAGGGACTCCACTCTTTCAAAGGAGCTCACCTTTAATTCAGAACGTGTAGAGGATAATAGCTGCTCCAAAGTCGCAACCTTTGCAGCTTTCTCAGTGATTATCATCTCCTATCAGTAACCAAGAAACAGAGTCACAACCTTGTCAATTTACTACTAAACTTCGGAAAATAGTAAGCTATTGCGTTTTACAGATTTATCTTATGTTAGGTTTATTTTGATTCAAAAAAATAAAAAGACAAACCTTGTCATCCAAAACACGGGAGAATTCAGCTTTCATGCCATCTTCCGTGGCTGAAACTTGCTTCAACCTCTCTTTCATTGCAGCTATCTTCTCTGACACAGCCTTTTGCTCACTTATACTGTTCTCGTACTTAATTTTCCAGTCAATGGACTTATCGCACCTCTTGATGGACGCATCTACCCCTACTACCCGACTATTACTCGCTCCATTCTCATCCAACGTCCCCTCGTACTTACGTTTCCACTCAGCAGCGTCGAGTCTTGTAGACCCGAGCACCTCCATGAGGTTTGAATGCTCATCGTGTATTGACTTACACTTACTTTCCAGGTCATGAATCCGGTGTTTGAACTGATCTGAGAGCTTATTCATGTCACCAATGGAGCCCTCATAGCGCTTCTGATATTCCTTCCTCATTTTCTCTCCTCCTTCAAGCTGTTTCTTGAGCAGATCCAGCGTGCTTTCCATGGAATGTTGTTGCAGCTTGAGTTTGGAGTTCTCAGAAAGAAGTTCATCCATTTGATTCCCTCTGCGATGGACGAGAATGTCCTGTATACTGGTAAATAACAACTGAGACCGGTTAAAAATTTTCATGAAGACCAAACATATAAATAAACGAGTAATGTATATAAACATAACGAGAGAACCTCTTTTTCAGAAAAGAAGAAAGTGTTTGCCACTTCATAGGACCGTTGATAGATACTTCATAATCCGCAACAGCGGTATCAAGGGCCTGTTTCATAACAACAATGTTGATACTGAAAGCAAGACTTGCTTCAACGGCTAAGAGTTGTTCTGTTTCAGATTTTATTGTGATGGGAAATTCAGTGTTTATACGAGACAAAAAAAAAAGAGAACCTTGATCATATCGCCCATATTAGCATCACGAGAACAAGGCAATGCCCATAGTTTTTTTCCCATATCTTCTATGGCATTACAACATCTCGAATACGCTTCCATACTTGCCACTCGCTTGTGATCCTGAAAAAAACAACACTATTTAGCCTAAAAAGAAAGAGCTGACTTATTGGCAAAACACTATTAAGAGAGAGAGAAAGAGAGATATGACCTCAAATGCCTTGGCAAAGAAACTCCAAAGTTCTCCTTTGTATTTCTGTTTTACTTCAGTGTTTCCAATGGAAGATTCACAAAACGCGGTTAAAGCTTTGATAACCGCCTTATTGTGTGCTTCTATTAGCATCGACTGCAGATCATTATGTTAATAGCTTATCTTACTACTGCATCCAAGTGATTTTTGAGTGTTAAGCGAATCAAAACTTACTTCTTCGGGAGTCTCTGCACGCTCCAAAGACGACATGTATACCTCAGTTGCTCTATCGCGTGCCCTTCGACCTTCTAATTCCTCTACAGACTGCAAGCAAATACAGATGATGCATCAGAATATGCAGAAGCATTTAATGAAAACACTGAAAATTTCAAGAATTTCCTAATAATTACCAGCCATAAAGAAGAAATTTTAGGCACCACACTGTTGTTAATATTATCTGAAAACGACTTTGTGAAACCAGCAAGAGGCGGCCCTGTGACGATGGTACTATCACCTCTTTTCTTAGGCCTTACTCTCTCAGAGACAAACTTCACTAGGGCATTTACACCGTAGAGAAGCTGAGGTCGTAGGGCCTCGTCCTGTTCACAAAAGAGTATACAAATTTGATCAGACAAGAGAAGACAGAAGATAAAACGACTGAGGCTTGATTAGGAAAACTAAGGAAAGGATCAGCCCACTCTGTTATTCTCTCCACCTTCCACTGTTTCTGAGTTTATGTCCTGATAAAGCCAATCACAAACATCAGAGACTAGCTGATTCCATCCCCTAAACAATGAATGGACTTTGATAAGGGAATTATCACCGTCATAAGTTGTACAAACATGGGAGAGAAGTGCCCAAGCCCGGAAAATGTATTGTCCTTAGCTTCTCCAACGTGGTCGTGCTTGCTAATCTCAAGTAGACGAGAGAGAGCAAGTGAAATGTCATCCACACCAAGTGTCTGAAACATGAAGCAGAATTTTCTTAATTACATAGCACTAGAAACTTCCTTAAGAAAGAAAAACGAATCATAGGTACTTACCGGACCATAGATAAACACGCTTGATAGGAGGATAGCCAAGGCAAATATCTGACTGATGCGTGAAGCCTAACATATCAAATCAATTTAACACATGATGAAACTGATGATCCCTAAAGTACAAAAAGGAAACCTAATTCATATTTAAGTGACTTAAATCTTTGATGAGACAAAAAGAAGACTAACCAGTATGCTATTTGAGTCAGCCCCTTCGACATCGAGTAACACTAAACTATATTCAGTGCCATCTTCGGAAATCCTCTTCACAGGCTCAATCCACATCCATATATCTCCAGTGCATGGCCTGTGAAGAGTTTGAACTTCAAATCCAACGCTCCTGCTAACAAGCTATACATCAACATTCAAAATCAGACATTTCAATCACTAGAAGAAAAAGCATCAAAGAGAGCAACGAAGTACATAACATTTACATATACACAAACACTGTCACATTCATTTTGCATCTTTTCTACAATGTTTCCCAAAAAAACAAAGCATATGAATCTCCGCATGCAAATTGATCACCACAAATAAGAACCAAATGTCTCCTACTAAAACCCTCAATCAAAGTAACAAGGAAACCTGATTCCAGATGAAGCTCTTGCCCTGTTGAGCTTTTCCGAAGAGAGAGACAACAGCGACAGGACCCTTGAGCTTATGAAGAGCGCCAATGGCTTCCGGGTCCGTCTTCAACTTCCCATACTCATCTATGTAAACCAGTTGGATGGCCCGACCCGACTCCGCCGTTTGCTTGCTCATCAGAACCCCCAAAGGCGTCTCCTTTCTTCCTAATGATGCTGAATCACTGCAGATCCTCGTTCCACTTCCACACTTGGGTTCCTCGATTTACTGAAAAGAATTGGAAAAGTTGTGAACTTTAGGAAAGTACAGTGAGTAAAGGTTTAAACTTGGAAACGTAGAGAGAGAGAGACTGAGAGATCAAGGGTGATGTTTACTATTTATATTTTCTTTACTGGGTTTTATAATTTCATTATTGGGTCGTACTTATAAAACGCCCATTAGTCTAAGCCCAATATAAATTTGGCTACTGGTTGGATATCATTTGACTTGCTAAGACCATGTACATTGAGCGTTCATAATGATTTATAACGAGGGTTCACACAGTTTTCTAAATGAACAATGATGAACCTGTGGCTTTTGGGTTCTCTCTGGTGAACCCGTATCACCACTGTTCTGCGGGCCCCACGACACGTGGCGACCCGCAATTAGTCTATCTTTTTTTTTTTTTAAAAACAAAAAAGAAAAACAAAAAAAATTAATAATAAAAAAAAAAAAATGAATCTCAAAGGGGGTTCATTGGTGTGGATGCCCTAACTATCACACAAATACAGATTTCAATGCTATTAATTACAAGAAAATAGTATTTTTTTTGTTCTTTATAATTTGTTTTTTTTTCTTATGTTTTATTTATGAGCAAACCAATCACATAACAGTCAATTACAAATTCACATAGGTTGAAACATTGCCAAAAATATTAACAGATAATGCAACAAGGTGTAAAAAAACGACAGTAAAATAAAAGCGTATGATGATTAATTAAAATCATCAATCAAAGCCATAAAGCTCCAGCTTGTCTGAGAGTAGGCACTAGATCACCATTAATTTGAGCAGCCA
This sequence comes from Moricandia moricandioides, assembly GCA_905132885.1. Classification (NCBI taxonomy): domain Eukaryota; kingdom Viridiplantae; phylum Streptophyta; class Magnoliopsida; order Brassicales; family Brassicaceae; genus Moricandia; species Moricandia moricandioides. The sequence goes on from CAJHQQ010001071.1 coordinate 85,426, forward strand.
TCAGATCTTCCAATCCTCCAAACAACTTTCCTCCTATGAACATGACTGGTAACTTCTCTTCACTGATCACTGTTCTGCACAATTCGCTTATGATGATGTTGTCGTCTTCATCAATCTCAACTACCAATGGGTTCACGCCATGTGTCAGTAACAATCGTTTTGCCACGTGTCCCATACAACAACCTCTCCTAGCAAACACTACCACAGCATTCTCCATCACCAATACGTTGCTTGATTTCTTAGTGCTTAAAGATGATCGATTTTGTGGTGATGATGATGATGTTAGCCATGCTAATGATGATGATGTAAGCCATGCTAATGGTGATGATGGTTTGTCTTCAGTATTTGGACGGAAGATGCTTAAGGTCTTCATCCACGATGATTCGTATGGTCTTATTGCTTTTTGTAATATTGATGTATCAGAAAGTGAAGAGAGAGACGAGGAGTCTTGTTTGGTTGGGTTGGATTGGTAAGAGATTGGATTAAAGTATTTATATAGAGGGGTTGGAGAGAATTTCGTTTTGGGATCAACGTAAGCATGTGTAAATCGTACTACCATAATGTCCAAAGCAACGTCACCGCATCTAAAATAATACTTGTGATTATTCATTAATGTTGAGTGTAAATCATCCAAATATCTTTTAAACATTTTAGTGTTAGGAGTGAAAGACACATTTTGAACTCATTGTCGGAACTCGAGTGCGACATCGCAATATTTTTAAGTATAATTATCATTATCTCAACGTAATGTAATTTTTAACCTGTTGTAATTGAGAAAAATCAATGACTTGCACCATGTAGTTTATTTTTTAAACAACTGATGACGACGACATAGTTAATGGCTTACGACAAGGCTGATGTCAACAAATTGTTTTAGACTTATGGATAAATGCAAATCATTGTATGGGAGATCATCTCTATCACTTATGGTTTTCATCATCATATCTCTATTACATCATGACGATGACTTGTTTTCTATAACACTGAGAAATAATTAATATCTCAACAACTAAACTTCATTTTAAACCATTTGTTGAGGATTAGTTAACCTTACACATAATCTGATCGAAAATACATCAACGAACGTCAGGAAAACCCAGTTTTAAGTATAATTTTAACAACCCCCTTTCGTCAAGACTCGAGAGGAAACAGCTGAGAAAAAAATGATAGAAGATGGACCCTCACCGTGATAAAACCACGTGACGTTTCGCTTTATCTTTACGAACCAGCAAGTCGTGCCTCTTTAGTTATAAAATACGACGAGTGTAATTTGTAAGTTACGGTCCAGCTATTATTTTGTTTCTCATAATGCATTAGTTTAATTACATGACATCATAAAGAAGAGTCATCGGTTATATACAAATATAGAGTTTTACTTGGTCAAAATTTTAAATTCAATTTGACGTCATCGGAAACTCGTCACCTCATAAAACTCCTCACCGGCAAAAAGAAGAAGAAAACGTCTTCATCACGGTGGCACCGGCATGGCGTCAATAAATACAATGGGCATGCTATGCTCGTATGCACTTATCTTATTTTTCTCTCCCATATAAATCTCTCAATCGGGTAGATAACGTTGCCAACTAGTGGAGAAAATAAAATTTGAAACGCACAGTAATGGGCAAAATAGTCATGTGGTCAAAACACCAACCATGTCTTTCCTTCTTTTTACTTCTTAGGGCTAAGCTCCAAGTTCATACCTTGAAGGTTAAGCAACAGATCATTGGAGCTCAGATAGACCTTGTTAGCTGATTGTGCAATGGTCTGAGCAATCTCTCTCGCAGCTTCAATCTTTCTCAGAGTTATGAATGCCTGATTGTTTGCAATAGCTTGCCCGATAAGTTGAGCACTTTTAGCTTCTCCCTGCACAATGAATCAATACACACACCTCATGCTTTTAGCAGATACGTACCCAAAACATGTAATCTCTGTCACTACACTCTAATTCAAGATCAAATATGCTTTACCTCTGCACGGATAACCGCACTTCTCTTGTCTTGCTCGGCTTTCTCCACAATGAACTTGGCACGTTCAGCTTCCTGAGCAGCGACTTGTTTTGCCTCGATTGCAGCCGTGAACTCTTTGCCGAAAGTAAGAGTCGTGATGGAGACATCATCAAGAGCAATGTCGAAGTTAGAAGCTCTCTCCGTTAGAATCTTGCGTATCTCTCTGCTCACAGCCTAAAGGAGAGTTAAAAAAAAGTCTATCATTATGCAGAGTAGAAAAATTTGTACAAGAAGAATGCTTAGTTACATACTTCTCTCTGAGTGATCAGCTGGCTTGCATTGTACTGAGCCACCACAGCCTTTAGGGTTTCATGGATGATGGAAGGAAGAACCCTTTCACTGTAATTCTCACCTAGGGTTCGGTAAATTTGAGGCAAACGGTCACCCATGGGACGAGTGAGAACCCTAAGTCCAATTTTCACCTGGGTAACAACAAACGAAAACATCTGAAACACAGCAACATCTTAAAGAAAATAAAATCAGGGATACTATGTTAGTTTCGGTTCCAGCTTACTGTAATATTCTCCGAAAGCAAGTAGGGTTTGATTTCTCATTCAGTAGACAGAAAATGAAGCCGGAACAACACAACAGTCAACAGGAAAAGAAAAATATTATAAAATCAGCGTTTTCTCTATTTCTTTATAAACCTTAATCTGAAAATTCACACAGGTCATATAAGGATCTACATTCTACATTAGCCATATAGCACTCTAGCAGAGAAACTGAAACTCAATCAATAGCTCCATATCCGCATAAATCATATCTAAACCTAAAAATATGGTCTTCATGCTGCATTTAAGGATCTCAAATAAGCTCAAAGGAAGGAATGCCTAGTATAATCCATAGCTTCACAATCAGCAACAGCATTTGAAGTTGAAGCATGGCATATATAATATCCAAAGCACACACAAAAAAAAGCGCAAGAAACGCACCATCTGAAGGTCATGACTACCGGTGGTACTCTCAACAAGATAGGGTCGTGCACGAACGTCATAGATTATTGGCCTCTCAAACCATGGCAACATAAAATGTGTTCCTTCCGGGTAGACCTGAAAAACAAATTCCGAGAGCAAAGCTCACATTTTTCATAGACTCAGATACAAAAAAAAGGTAACTATTGTGTTAGTTGGAGGAATAATAGAAAACCTTTTCCTTGATACCAGTTAAACGGTTGAACATGACAGCACGGTGTCCACCCTCGACATTGTAGAGGCTATTAGTAATGGCATAGACACCGAGGCCACCAATAACGCTGACCTTAAGAAGGGCAGAGAGAGCAGGAGATCCAGGGACGTTGGGCACTTTGTTGAAACTCATTTCTTATGAGCTACAAGAAACAAGCCAAAAGAGTCAACAAATCAATAGAACATGAATTCGAAAAGATCACACAAAAAATGTCCAGAAACTGAAAGCATCAATCCGAGTGTTTGACCGTTATTAAATAGACTCGATAACCATAGATCGTCGAATCAACTAGAACATAGACACCAGTTTTCATCATATGATCTCTAAATCAAACAAGTAGTATCAAACTGAACAACCATCTGGCACCCAAACAGAGAATATCACTGAAAACAGTGGCAAAACGGGGATACAAATCATCCAAAGAGAGAAAAATCACCTTAGCTCGGCTCTATGTCAGGGTTTAGGAAGGTTTCCGATCGGAACCAGTCGGCGAAACTTAAGGTTTTAGATTTAAGAATTGAACAAATGAACTCCTGATACAGTACAGACAATCATCTTGTACTTTGGGCTGAAATGTTTAGGCCCATTACTAATAGCGATTCGTTAGGCCCATTATGTCAGTTATATTTTCTTTTGCTTTTCGATTTTCCAGTCAAGGAAATAAACTCGGACGCGAGTACAAAGCTTTAGTGACAAACACATCAGTTTATTACTACTATAGTACATGGTGTTGCGAGTAAACCAAAGACAACTTCATTAAGGTTTCTTCAGGTTAAAATGGTAATACGGGACAGAAACGAGAAACATTTATTTTTTCACATGAAATCCTTCATTGGGTCCTCGTGGTGAATTCTCTTCATTCTGTAAGCTTCCATCTCTTCCGGAGTCACCTGTCAATGAAATGTGAGATTTTGATTAGCGACCGTTCAATTTAAGAATATGATTCAATGCTTTTAGAGTGCCTAAGATCATTACATCGATGGTGTATTTGACATTGTATTTGCGTTTCCTCTCATCTTTTTCTTCCCTCTTACGCTCATCCTCCTGGCACACATTGTATTTGCGTATCAAATATGTCTGCAAGACATCAAAATGTAAACAGGAGCAGCCTTCTTACCTTTTTAAGAGCATTAGCAAGTGCCTCCTCGTTCAATTCTAAATCTTCAGTAACATCAGTTCCCCCATGCGGCCATTCTCTTCTCTTCAACCTTCTTTGGGCTCTCTATTCACAAAAACACCATTCATTGCTATGTTAGCACATGCGTACAAACAAAATTACAAAAACACATGCAGAAATGTGTCATAAGCTATTCCTCAAGAGCATTTTTTTTTCCAACCAATCCAATAAAAAGATATACAGAGTTCGCCAACACAGACCTTCACATGCTTCTTTGCGAGCAATATTAGCCTTCATCAGATCAAGGGAAGCCTCTGCAGCCTCAATACCAGCAGAGCCTGTGCAGTAACTATTGCGAATTGTCTGCTGGCAACATCTGTATCCCCATTGATGGTCTTTCACCATGAACCCCAAACACTAGTGTGATTGTTAGCAAGAACATCTTCTTCGTATTTGCTCTTTGGCAGTATAACCTCCTGTGTCCAAAACAAACATGTATTAAGAATGAAATCGATCCAAACAAAATCACAACAGACCGCAAGCCGTTCACATTGATTCGTGAAGTAAACCATCAAAAAAACCGTACCTGTCCCTTTATAATCCTCCCTGCTCTATCATACTCAACTTGTCTTTCGCTCTGCCCAAGCAAAAGCTCCGTTGGAATTTCATCTTCGGTAGAAGCATTCCCGTACTTCTCCATGATTGTGTCCTTTGTCTGAGTCTTCAGCTTGTCCTTCGCAACCTTGAAGTTCTTGTAGAGCAACTCAGCTTGGGATGGAGCAGCTTGCATATGCATGTCCTGTCCCTTGTCAAATGCTTCCCATGAGTGGATGTTCAACTGTTTGAATTCTAGAGCCTGGCCACTGTTTCTATATTGATTATCTCCCTGGATAGACGGTAAAGCAAAAAAAAATGGTCAGTATTTATCATAATACGAGATACAAGTAATGATAATGATGTTTCACAACTAACCAAATAAAATTTCTCATTCGGATCTGCATCAGGAAGCGGATCGAGTTTTAGGGTCATAAAGAGCCGAATTAACATCCAGGTTCAGCAGGTATTTCGCTGTATCTTCTCTAATACGCAGATTCCTGAAATCAGATTCATGACCACCAAAGGGAAATTAAGCCCAGCTTTCAAGAAGAAGTTGAATGAAATCGGTACCTGAAGCCGTCGCCATGGTTAAGCTTCGAAACCTCTCAGGCCAAAGGGAGAAGAAGAGAAATCAAGGGACCGCTTTTATAAGGCGGTAACTAAACGGCACCGTTTGAAATTATAATTGTACAATTACTAATTATGAAGTTTAATTAGTTTTTCATGATTAAAGTATAACGATCTTCAGACAATGTCGTTCGAGGAGACATTGGAGCACACACTTCTCGTGGTGCGTGAGGTCTCCGTCTACAAGATCCCGCCGCGAACCACATCCGGCGGATACAAGTGCGGCGAATGGCTTCAGTCCGATAAGATCTGGTCCGGTAGACTCCGCGTCGTATCGTGCAAGGATAGATGCGAGATCCGCCTCGAGGATTCGAACTCCGGCGATCTGTTCGCGGCTTGTTTCGTGGATCCGGAAAGGAGAGAGAACTCCGTGGAGCCGTCTCTCGATTCTTCGAGGTATTTCGTTCTGAGGATAGACGACGGGCGTGGGAAGTATGCGTTTATCGGGCTAGGGTTCGCGGAGAGGAACGAGGCGTTTGATTTCAATGTGGCCTTGTCGGATCACGAAAAGTACGTGAGGAGGGAGAAGGAGAAGGAGACGAGTGAGAGTGACGATCACATTGATATTCATCCTGCTGTTGATCACAGATTGAAGGTAAACTCATCTCTTCTTAAGCTTTGAGCTGTGAATTGGTCCCTTCCTTCATCATTGGAGATCTCTCTTTTGTTCGTAGGCTTTTCTTTGATGCAATAGATTGAAGAACTGATATTATTGCTCATCTTTAGTCTAGTGATCATTACTTTGTTACACAGACGAGGGTATGTCCCCGTTTTATACTCTGGTAAAGCTTCATACTTACTATAGAGCGACCGGATCTTTAGGCTAAAATAATGATTTTTTAATGTCCTGACCCGGGTTATAAGTCGTGGAATCAAATTGATGCTGCAAAATTTCTCATTTTACTCTTCAGAAATGGTTCAGAATCACAAGTTTGTTCTAGCATCCGTGCCCAGTAGTCAAATATTAATCTTTTGATTGTGTTCTTATATCTTGCTAAAACTAGAAGAGCCTCCCTTTTTTGTACTTAAAACTCTATGCCTTTCTTATTAACTCAGTAGAGATTATTGTTGTTTTTTGGTGGGTGGTTTCAAGGAAGGTCAAACCATAAGAATCAACGTGAAGCCCAAACCTACTACAAATGGCACTGGGATGCTCTCAGCCGCTCTTTCAGGGAACGGGAAGCCTAAACCTCTAGCACTCGCTCCACCACCAAAGGCTGCCACCAAAACCACGTCTCCTTTACCCCCTCCACCAAATGATCCTGTCACTTCAAGGATTGCATCTGACACAAGACGCATGAACGATCCTCTGTCTGATCTATCTCAGCTCAAGGTAATTTCGTCTTAATACCATCTGAGTCAACCAACTACGACATTTGAATCACTGAACCGCTCTGCAGAATAATCTTCCTTCAACACAGGGATCAGGACCGACCAAGTCAACAGGAGCTGCATCAGGTTGGGCAGCTTTCTAATCACACTTGAAATCTAAGGTCCTGGACTCGTCCGGCTTCATCTTCTTATGACTTGAGAGCAAGAGACATTAGAGGCAGGGACACTAGAGACGGATGGCAAACAGAGTTTTTTTCTTATAATGTATGTTACTGGTAAATTGATGTTTGTTTTTTGTAATCCCAACATTCCTGTTGTAATGTTTTTCTTTTTGCTTTTTCAAATCTCTTTGGTACATCTGCTTGATTATTTTTTATATAGAGATTAGTATAATATCTTTCTACGTTATTTACGTGAAAATGTTCAAACACAACTGTTTGGTCCGGACGATACTATGTGGTTTGACGACGACTGATTATAAATTTATAAATAATATTTTGATTCGCGCAAAATTTCATTTATATATATATATGTAGATATTTATTTTATATTATATGAGATATATATTTTTAATTTAGTTATATTTTTTAAAAAAATATATAAATATTTCAAATAAAATAACTTTATAATACATGTCGTAATTAACCATTTGTTTTACACCGTCATATGCATTTGTCATTTCTTATTATATATTTGTCTTATTAAATTTGTATTTGATTATTTAACTGGTCAATAGATGCATAAAATAATGTATTTAAAAAAATTGTGTCTTTATATGGGTATTTCCAAGTGTTAAATTACTTTTTAGTATTTTTATGTTTATGTATGTTAAATAAAATATTTTTTTATATATAAAAGTTTAAAAAATTTAATATTTATATATATAGTATAGTGGATTCAACCATTTCACTAATATATTATATTTTTAAAAATAAAATATATTAATATAATTTTATCATATTTAGTTAGTATAGTAATTTATTAATATGATATATTATGATTATAAAATAGAAAAATATAAAATATTTTTTTTTTGAATTTAATAAACGATAATTAAAAATATTAATGTATAATGATATTTTATTATTAATTACAAAATTAGTGGAAATATCTACATAAAATTTTAAAATTGAGATTTTTTTTAAAAAAATTTAAAGTAAATTTATTAGAATTATATATATATATATATTAATTTGAAATGAAATGATCAAAAGATATTATAATTAAATTAGTATATATTTTATATTATTGGTGTTAAAATAATACATTTATAAATTTTTAAAGAAAGGTTTAATTAAAAAATCACAAAAGAAATTTATATTTTAATAGTATAGATGACTTAGATTCAGGAACCATAAGACGTGGAGACTGTAAGTGGTGTTACGACATATTTAAACGACCGTTAATTTGTGAAAGTGAACAACTCTGGACCACCTACTAATCCTACCTACCAACTTATCTTAGCGCTTGAGATCTCGGAGACGGCTAAAAAAAATGGCGGCAAATGATCCGACGATGAGCAGTGATGATGCAATTAGAGTTAGCGGTATGGAGTTTTCTTATGAAGCCGACGATCCTATATTCTTCGATTTCAACCTTGAGCTTCCAGCTGGATCTCGCTGCCTTCTGGTTGGCGCCAATGGATCTGGTACGTTGATCGATTTGTAGCAGCCAGAGATCATCGCTTGTGGTTTTTTTTCTTTTTCTGTTTTCATGTCTCGGTTTCTATAGCTCGATTAGGTTTAATTCTTGCTTGCTTGTGATCATATATGACCATGAATAGCTTTGAGACTTTAAAGCTTAGCTTGTGTTCTTGTGGGATTATTTTGTTCAGGCAAGACAACTTTGTTGAAGATTCTGGCTGGAAAGCATATGGTGGGAGGAAAGAAGGTTGTGCAAGTTCTTAGCCGCTCTGCTTTCCATGATACTCAACTTGTTTGCAGTGGTGACTTGTCTTACCTTGGAGGATCTTGGAGTAAAACCGTTGGTTCAGCTGTGAGTATCCCCTACTATATCTAAGATTACTCAACCCTGCATTATTGATATGAATTTGAGAATAGTTTACTCTCGTGATTCTGCTGCATTTTAGGGTGAGGTTCCTCTCCAGGGAGACTTTTCAGCAGAACATATGATATTTGGAGGTTATATATTCTCTCTACCCTAGCAATGATATTCTTTAAATTGGTGCGCTTTGCAAGCTTGGACTCCAGCAGATTATTCGCTTTTGTTATCATACTAGTTGAAGGCATCGATCCGGTGAGAAGAGAGAAACTGATTGATCTTCTTGACATCAATCTTCAGTGGCGTATGCATAAGGTTTCTGATGGGCAGAAACGCCGAGTTCAGATATGCATGGGACTCTTACATCCATTCAAGGTATAAACGAATATGGTTCAAAGACTCTAATCTCTCACATGTTCATTCTCAGTTATATTCTCATCTGGCTTTACTTTAAAAGAGTTCCTAGGTTCGATTTTTGTTGTCATATCATCATTTCTGACCTTAATACTAATCTGAGTATACAGGTGCTGTTACTTGACGAGGTCACTGTTGACCTTGATGTTGTTGCAAGGATGGATTTGCTAGAGTTCTTCAAAGAAGAATGTGATCAGGTATGATCAATCATTTAAATCTCGTGTTCCTAACTATATACGCTGCTTGCTTTCATGGTTCTATCGGTTGGTAATTGGAATATTACACACCTATTGTGCATTGATCTTTGACTTGTCTATATCATTAATGAACTCAGAGAGGAGCTACCATTGTATATGCAACTCATATATTCGACGGGCTAGAGACATGGGCTACGCATCTGGCTTACATTCAGAATGGTGAGCTGAATCGTTCATCAAAAATGGCAGATATCAACGAGATGAAAAATTCACCCAACCTCCTCTCTGTGGTAGAATCTTGGCTCCGTTCTGAAACCAAATTTGTGAAGAAAAAGAAGAAGGAGCATGTGGCAGCATGGAAACCATCTCCATTTGATAACTCTCCTTTTAGGTCATCTAGACACATGTCTTACTACCGATGATTGGTGATTACGGATGAGATCATTGATCATATGTATGAGTATTAGTAAGAATAAGGACACTAGGGACAAGTTCACATTGTGTGTGTTGTTTAGCTGCTATACACTCTTGTGCTCATTGAAGAATATCCAACAAAATATGCTTATTGTTCTGTCAAATAACTTATTTTTATATAATTATATTGACTGAGTTTTATAGCTCTTAATCCGTCTACACATCCTACGACATGATACCAATCTAAATCTATGTTTTCAGGGGTTTTGTTTTGTATTGATCTTGTCAATGTTATACCACTTGGTTGTTACCTTAACTGAACTTGATATAAAAGGGCTATGATATTTTATTTGAGGGAAAGGAATAATGAACTTGGTGGAATACACCAAAATAAACATAATAAAGTTATTGGATTAGAATGAAGATATAATCACAATGCAACATTGTATTTAGTAACTTGGTGGGAAATAGCTAATTTTATTTATTTTAAATCACATACATTTGAACCGTGATTTAGTTTTTAATGTGAGTTAGATAAACACCGGATTAGTTTGACTGAATGACTTTGGTCCGAACAAATTAAACCAAGACTCAAATGTGTGTCTGGTTTGAATTATAGTTTAGTTTAGAAATGATTTTGAATTGGATAATGTTTTAGACTGAAAATTTTTCTCTAACAAAGAAAGATCCTTATGTAATCTTTGATCTAATTATGTATAGTTGTGTGCTTTAGAATCAACATTATATCGTGACACTATAAAGTTTTATTTTGATGTCATCATAATCGAAGATTTATCAAAACCAATATACTCTAGTAACTTTCACGATATATATATTGGTTATATATCGTGACATTATATATTAACTATTTGAGCAAAAATTATGTGTGTTTTGAGCAAAAATTGTGTAAGTTGAAATTCAATTTCTTACAAACAAATGTGTTGATGAAAGTAAAATTGATGGTATCATCAAGGAAACAGAGTCTTCCCAAGTTAATTATGGTGAATCTAATTGAAATTATGAGATGATTTTTTTTACTATTGGAACAACATAATAACAACATTATCTTTTATATTTTACGCTTAGACACAAACTACAAGTTACAAGCATTTCATGCTTAGAATAAAAACAACCAAGACCGTCGAAGCAACGAGAATAGATCCACGAGTTTTCATCACATTCTATCTCTAAGTCATACAAAGATTATCAAACTGAGAACCTGAAGAAAAAGAATCAAGCACAAAAGTTTTGATAAAACCAATAACAACCGAGTGCAGTAAAAGATTTTGGACGCCTTTGTGGACAGAACCCTTAATATCTGTTTCAAAAACTTGTAGCATATTACATTTAAATTTGAAAATCCGAAGAGCCAAAAGATCAGAGATTGAGAGCACAAAAAAGTTGGCTCAATATCAAAGTTTTGCATTTGTTAAGAGAAAGTTATCTATATCCTGAAATCTCTAAATTCACCACTTCCGATCGACTCAGTTACGAGCACCGAGCTTCGCAGTAGCTGCAGCAGACACAGCCACCAAACGTTCTTGCAAGTAGGCCAGATCCTCGGATGGGCGGTCATTTAGTGTGTGGAGTATTCTTGTCAAGCTTTGTTGGTACCTACTGAACTGATCCATGTTCATCGGTTCATATCCAATGAATTCCATCACGTGGCCAAACCTGAATGAATTCCATCACGTGGATTATCTTCAATTTCAACATAATCCTCTCTCTCCCCATTTCGATTTTGTTTTTACATTTTCTTAGGATTTGGGCGATGCTTGAGATTATATATATAGAGACAGAGATTTACCTACCTAGTCCCTGTCTTTTTCCATTTTCTTTCTAAAAAAGAAAAGTGGGTAATAATCTTTTATATGAAAAACTCCAAAAATAAATAAAGGAAACATTGATTCTAAGGAGGCATTATTGGTTTATGTATTTTAATGTATTTTGAAATCTATATAGTATTTACAAATCAATGAAAATATTGATTTTCAAATATAAAAATATGAATTTTAATTAGTATTTACAAATCCAAAGGTTTTACCTCGGATTTGATTCTTTGTATTTTTAACAAAGAAAACCATTCAAATCCATTAAAATTCATTATAAAATCAAATCTATTATTAAATTCGGATGATTAAATAACACATGATTTTAATTAGAATTTATAAATCATAAAACCAATAACACATGATTTCAATATAGATTTTAGAATCATAGAACCAATAACATTTGATTTAGTTTCGATGTCCAAATCCATTAAAATACATGAACCAATAACCCCACTAAAGTTTTCCCTATATCAATAATGTTTAGATAATAATATTTTAATTGATATGAATGAAACGGAGCTAGTGAAGTTGTTTGTATCAAGCTACTTGTTGAATTTCTCGATCCCCTGTACCCAAATCGAAATAAAGGTATCCATTTTCGTCTTCTCCAGTGCTAATCCAATATCAACTCCGTTACTTCCATCTCTTGACTCTGAGAAGGCAATAGAACCACCTGTTTCAATGTGCACCAACTCCATTTTGCAGGGCTTTCCTAACCCAAAATCCATATCATATAGTCCCAGTTTAGGAGCTCCTGCAATGGAGGTTGGAAAACGTGACATGACCCATTTACGTACTCCTTGTCCCCAACTTGGTGCCGTTTTCAATAGGTCGCTTGATAACATATCTTTGATTCTCCACGTGATTGCGTCTGAAGCCGCCAGGAAGCCTTTTTCTCCTATCAAATCTCGTTTCATGACAGATACGATACCAGGAGCCATACAGTTTCCAAAGTATGTGGATGGTATCGCTTCTGTGTACTTGATACGATTCCTGCAATCAACATTAATCATCAAGTTGAAGACTTGTTCATCTTTGTCTTCCTCCTTGGCCTCTGTCTCACCAACAAGTGTCTTGATCAAGTTTACCCAAGTGAACGCTAGAGTCACCACAAAGGTCGAAACTGGAGATTGATCTTCAGACTGCTCTGTAACCAAACTCTTGAGATTGTCTATCAAATTTCGGCTCATTGTAAAAGTAGCTCTGACCATGTTCTCAGGTGTGGCATGCGAGCCGTGTTTTTGGCTCCAAAACCTCTCCAAGTGTCCTGCGGCTACCTCGCCTGGATCCTTGATAATGGTTCTGCAGCTGTGAATAGGCGGAGAGGGTAGGAGAAGCGTGGAAGGATCTTTGCCGATGGATTTGGTCAGTGACATCCAATACTTCATGAAGTGAGTGAAACTGACTCCATCTCCTGCCACATGTGAAGACGTGTTACCTATGCAGATTCCTTTTCCAGGGAAGATGGTGACTTGTATCACCATTATTGGACGTGTCTGGATTCCCTCCGGAGATACATGAGGAGGAGGTAACCTGGGCAAGAAGTCATGCAACACTGTGATGTCTTTAGGAGAATCAGATATCAGATGGTCGAAATCATGAGTTCCAATAGACTCAACGACTGTGAAAAGAAGAGAGTCTTGGCCATCGTTGTAACGCAAGTAGGGAAGGTTGGGACGAGGTGGGGTGATCAGTTTACCGGCGTAAGGGAAGAAATGTTGGAGAGTAATGGAGAGTGATTGTTTGAGTTTAGGGACAAAGTCTTTGAGAAAACATTCGGTTGAGTTTTGGTAAGAGAAGAAGAAGAGAGATTCGCCGAGCGGGAGGGTTAGCCACGGTGCATCAAAAAAGGTGAGAGGAAGAGTGGTGGACGGAACGGTGCCCTTCAAGGGAGAGATGTGACTGGTTTCAATGAGGTTAAGAGACTGAAGATGAGCCATGTGATTTTTAAGTTTTAGTTGGAAACGTGTTGCTCTTTTATAAAGGAATAAGAGTTCCGTGTTTTAACCCACCGGGCAAGTAATTTTGATCAGACTCTCTCATGTGCCCCAACCTCCGCAACCACCATTATGTTTGGTTCGTTGAACATTTATTTATTAGGCTAATGGGCCCTCTTCTGCTTTGTTATCTAGTTCACAAAGAAGTTATATTATAAATTCATCACCCTCTTTACGTATATGCAAAACTCTATATCTAGATAAGATTCCACTTGGAATTTACTAACCGCAGATAGCAGCAGTAAATTAAAAAAAATGGAGATAAAGACTTAAATAGAAGTAAAAAAGTTTTTATCCCCAAAATAACACTTAAGGAAAAATATAATCAAAATAAACTTTATTAAATGGTGTAAATATATATTTATATTCATTGGATTAATTAATCTAAATTTAAGGTTTAAAGTTATGAAATTGGGTCTAGGAGGTGACGTTTATAATTAAGTAAAAAATTTAAATTATTAAAGTTTTCAAAATAAAAAAGATTTATTTTGGTCATTTTTTTTCTTGATTGCTATTTTTGTGACAAAAAATTCAAAAATATCTATTTGAAATATTTAATATATTAAATTATAGTCCTATGACTTTTTTATGTGTGATATTTTTAGAATATCTTTTTAGAATCTTTTTAAAATTTATTTTCGTAATTAATTAATATAAATTATAAGTATTACTAAAATATAATTATAAATTAACACTAGTCCAGTTTTGATTTTAAAACAATTTTTTGAAACATATAAAATATTTTAATTATATTTTACTAACAATTAAAAATTAAAATAATTATTTTCAAAGTATATTTAAAAATATTTATTTTGTTAGAATTCTTTTAAATATCTATTTATATTTTAAATAATCAAATATTTCATATTAACTAATTTTTTAAGTGGTCATACTATGATTTGTTAGTAGTAGATAAAAATAGGACCTCAAATTAATAGCCTTAGGGTATTTTTATCCCAAATTTTTTTAAGGGGGTTCTTGCAACTGTTTGCAGGCCCCACTGACATGTGAGCCCCGTGAACAGTGCAAGAACCGTTACTCTTAAATAAAAACCGTTTTTAGAAGGTTTCTTACACTGTTTGCAGGCTCCACTGACACGTGGCGACCCGTAATTGATTCGTTTTTATTTTTATTTTATTTTAATTAGCAAAAAAAAGAAAAAGAAAAAAAAATAGGAACCTCAAATTGGTTAATGATGGCCTTAGTTGCACCTTGGATTCCTGCAGCAACCGAAGTATGTGCATGCATAGCCTAAAACACCAAAGTGAAAAGTCTCCAACAGTCAATTTTAGAAGAAAGGAGAGAAGTTAGAATCAAGAGACCTGTGTATGAGTAGCTATGCCTCGTAGTTGAGCTGGGCTACCTTATAAGTTAGCTATAGCCGGATCAATTGCCGAGCAAGAGTCTTGGTCGCTCCCTGGATAATAAAACAAAGGATGTAGAACACATCAAAAACTAAATAATATTTACAGACAGCAAGCATAACCACTGTAAGAAGATTGATCAACCGAGAAACCTTACCTCATTCCCTGTTTTAGCACTTCTTTTGATCTCGAGAACAAGCTTTTTCTCCTGTGTTACGAAAGAAACATATGTCAGAGTTTGTAAATAGAAAAGAATAAACTGAATGTTATATCGATTACGTGTGAGAGGATCGCTGCAAATTTTCTTATATCGATTACGTAATTTTCATATTTCCAGCTTGTATTATGAGATTGGTATTACTGTATTTAAATTTTAAATTCAAATTTCTTTAATGTAAATCAATTTTTTATTTTATTTTAAAATGTAATATTAGGCGGTTTATTGTGGTTTTGACTAGGGTGAAAGAGAAAGAAGTGTACAATTAAACCGCCGGGGAAATAAAAATATCTTTCTCGTCCTTGGCTTTCCGGGGGAAATTTTCCCAGTTTCCTCCGCCTAGAACTCGAGCTTGGTTCCACTCAACTCGATTTCAGGAAAGTATTCCAGTTGGAAAGGAATCGTCTAGAGATTCGACAATTGAAGATGGATATTGTTGGAGTAGAGGATGCTCATATATTAGATCCTGAGCTCAAATCAAGCTCTCATATTGCTGATGAACTTTTCTCCCACTGGCTCTCTCTCCCTGAAACTGCCACATTGGTACTTCCTTTTTCTCAAACATGTATCTTCTATGAAGCTGTCTGTGATGTTTCTGTCTGTAGGTCAAGTCTTTGATTGATGAAGCTAAATCTGGTAACTTATCCAAGACCATCACTGTTTCTGCTGCAACTGCTTTGCCATCTCTCTTTCTGAGCAATGCCACTCCCCCACTATCTCCACGAACCTCACCTGCTTCTCCAAGGTTTTCTAGGCAGAGAACTATCCCTCCATCTCTCACGTCTCCTCTCAGATCTGTTCAGGAACCTATGCACGAACTCATTCCTCAGGTTTCTTCTCATTTCCCCCACATGTATATTAATTGTCTTATTGCTTCTAACACTGCCTTGCTCGTGATCGTGATTTTGGTCTATATTTACTTGATTGGTCATTGGAACTGGCTCCTGCTAGCTTCTTAACTAGATACGCTATACAAGATTCAACTGAGGCTGTTTGTAGGAAACGGGCACTGTGGTTCTGTATTCTTAAATATTCCACGTTTATATTTTCTGCAGTTCTACTTCCTCCATGGGCGTCCACCAGCTAAAGAACTGAAGGAGCAATGTATATCCATGGTTGATCATCTTTTTAGTAACCATATTGACGGACTACATGTGGATGGTAACGCTTTATTTCAAGTTTTTGTTTCTCTTAAGGAATATTAAGGCAATTCATCTTGTTCCTCCTCCAGAATTCAAATCTGTTACGAAAGAAGTCTGCAAGTTGCCTTCTTACTTTTCTCCTGCACTTTTCAGAAAGATGGATCCCGATTGCACTGGTATAGTTACAAGGTACCTCCATACTTGTTAACTTTTCTCTCTTTTTATTGAGTAGTTGCTTCTTTACTAATGTTTGCTGGTTGACCACAATTGTCTTCAGGGATGCGTTTATCAAGTATTGGATTGATGGGAATATGTTAACTATGGACACAGCCTCCCAGATATATAACATACTAAGGCAGCAGGAATGCAAGTACCTCAGACAGGTCTTTTCGTAATTCTTCTCCTCCTCTACTTCACTCGCCTTCTGATTTTCTTTCCAACAATTGACTTATCTATTTTGTCTATTCCATCGCACTAAAAAATTCTATCTTTTCTTGGATTTGGCTACAGGTAGATTTCAAACCACTTCTGGATGAGCTTCTGGCAACACATCCTGGCTTAGAATTTCTGAGGACTACATGCGAATTTCAAGAAAGATATGGTAGGACTCTGATATTTGTGACATGATTTCTTGTGTTACATATGGTGAAGTCTACTGGATTTTTCTTTTCCATGTTAAATAGGACGTTTATGCAATTTAAAGTTAACCTGCATCTCTGACATCCTCAAACCCTATTCTTTGTTGTACTGTTTGGCTGCACAAATTTTCATAAATCAGTTTTTTATGCTACTTTTATGATCATTGTCAGTTAAGTGAAATAACACCGCAATATCCGATTTCTTCTGGTTATTTACATTTGGTACTAGTACTAACGTTATCCTTCATTTATTACCCAGCTGAAACGGTCATCTACAGAATATTTTACTACATTAACAGATCCGGAACTGGCTGCCTTACTCTTAGAGAGCTGAAACGCGGAAATCTTATTGCTGCTATGCAACAGCTTGATGAAGAAGACGACATCAATAAAATTATTAGGTGAGTTTGTTGTTCTTTTTTCATACCTTTCTAACAAGCCTACAAAGATAAATTACATTCGAGTGTCTTCATCACATATATATCATTAAAATAGTGCACAAGGAAAGAGCTATATGATTATGGTTTATGCCTTCATATTTTGCTGAGACAAAACTTATCCCTGATTCAACCATTCACAACCATGTTGTCTTTTATTTTTTCAGGTACTTCTCCTATGAGCACTTTTACGTGATATACTGCAGATTCTGGGAACTTGATGGTGACCATGACTGCTTTATTGATAAGGACAATCTTGTCAAGTATGGTAACCATGCCCTTACGTACAGGATTGTTGATAGAATATTCTCGCAGGTTAGTTCCTGAAATTTGGTACAGTTACTTTATAGCCTGACTGGACGCTTTACACTTGATCTTGACCCATATTGTGGCTGTGTTTCTATCTTAGGCTCCTAGGAAGTTTAAGAGCAAAGTTGAAGGGAAGATGAGTTATGAAGATTTCGTATACTTCATTCTCGCCGAGGAAGACAAGTCTTCTGAGCCTAGTCTTGAGTATTGGTACACAACACTCCTCTCCTTGTTGATATTGGTTTTCCTTTATGAAAGAATCCCCTTGGTTTTAAAATAAGAAGATCATGATTATATACTTCAACTGAGCCAAAAACCAGTGACCTATATGGACTTGTCCATAAAACATCTTCGTCCGCTTATATTGTTCAGTATCTCTGTTTATACTGAGGAGATAATAGTTTGGTCATTTTCTATCAGTTTATCAGAACCTAAAACACTCGTGTTGAACCTCTGTTATGATATACTGTCAGGTTTAAGTGCATAGACTTGGATGGAAATGGGGTGATCACTCCAAACGAAATACAATTTTTTTTCGAAGAGCAGCTGCATCGCATGGAAAGCATAACCCAGGAACCTGTTCACTTCAACGATATCCTATGTCAAATAATTGACATGATTAAACCAGAGGTTAGAAACTATTCATACCAGAACACATAGTCGTTTGATTTCTCCGAGCTGTTTTTATATGGTTGTTTAACTTGGCAGAAGGAGAACTGCATCACCCTCCAGGATCTGAAAGGATCCAAACTTTCAGGAAACGTCTTCAATATACTCTTCAACCTTAACAAATTCATGGCTTTTGAAACACGTGATCCCTTCCTCATTCGCCAGGTAAGTTTGGCTTTGTAGAACAAAAAATGATGACTGAATTAACCACTAAAAGCAGTTGGTAATAGTTGGGCTTATTGCACTCAAAAAAACAAAACTATGTTTGTATTTCATTGTCGTAGGAAAGGGAGGATCCAAGTTCAACAGAGTGGGATCGTTTCGCTCAGAGAGAGTATGTGAGATTGTCAATGGAAGAAGATGTGGAGGAAGTATCAAATGGGAGTGCGGATGAACCACTAGAACCTCCATTTTAGTTCCAAGTTGTAAGTTGACACTGCTTCTAAGTTCTTAATCACATCCACATGTGCAAATGCTTCTATGTATATGAAATCCAGAATGTTTGAGATTCAGTAACCATTTGGTTGATTGCTTTCAGGTCCATAATCAGAAATTGGAGTTTAAAGGTCCTGGGAGTGGGAAATTCGAAGAGTGCTAATTTCATGATTTTTTTTGTCGCTAAAATGTTACATTTTGATCAAAAAAAAAAACATTTTTTATGAAAGATACAGCTCACGCGCGTTTAAAATATGAGACACAGTAAGGATTAGATACTGTTGTTGGGCCAAATAAGGAGTATAGATTGTTCATATCTTGTGGATTCCTAACGTTTTGATTGGTTGTTAGAAAAGAAAATGGGAGTGATTAGTGTTAATTAGGTAGGAACAGAGAGGTTTTCGTCTTGTTTATTCTCCTGGCTCGCTCAATGTGAATCTCCTTTTTGTGGAGAAGATCACTGGTACAGTCTTTGTATACCACGGATGAACCACTACATTAGCGTCCGGTTTATTCAGATCGGTTTGGAGATAGTTTCTTGTTGGAACTTGACCATGGACAAATGGCTAAATGCTAAAAATACACACAAAAAACACTAACGCAACTGGAAGATCGTGTACGCATTTAATTTTTTTTTGAGTTTCAAATATGACCGTTACACACACGTTCAGACAAAAGATGGCCGTTGTTAAGACAACTTATCACTGTCGTGATCAGTGAATATATTAATAAATATATTTCCGACAGAACATTTCCTTTTTTCTTTTCTTTTCTTTTGGGTCAATATTTTTCTATAAACACTCATCTCTCTCTTCTTTCCCTGGAAACATCAAAAACTCTCCTGCTTCTCTAAACGAAATTAATATCTAGTTTCTTTATAGTACTTGTTGTTTCTTCCTTGTTGAGCAAAGCTCTGCGGGATATCATACACAAGCGACGATCTCGATCCGGAGCAGTGGACGACGGGCAGCTAGAAAAGAAGCACCAGCACAGGACCATTAGTACTAAGCTGACATCGCCACAAGAACACCATCTGAGAAGAGGCGCAAAGACAGAGAGACTGAGAAGAGAACCACTTCAAGCAACGACCTACGCCTTAAAGATATAGCCTGAATACAAAGAATCACCACAAGAACCTAGACAACAAATCGATAAGCCTCACGACAAACCGATTCCAGATTGCAAACAACAAAGGAAACGCCCTACTCCGGTGAGCAACCTGCAGAAAAGAACCCGAGAAGACTGGCTGAGAGTAAACCGGAGGGGAGACAAACGAGCCAGCAACACCAAAGGAAGCAAGGAGAAAGAGGCATAGACTCAGAGACAGCCAGGAGAGAGAGGGTCAGAGCCGTCCTCAACACAACCAAAACAGGTAGCTACAGAGCTCTCAACGGCGGAGGAATTAGCGCACTGAAGTCAAACCGAGGTGAAGTCAATCTCTAGATCTAGAACTTAAGGCATGGGGAAAACTCACCCGAGGGGTACCGATAGCAAGCTGAAGGAAAGGCAGTCCCTCCCACGGTGTCCGTGAGAAACAACGAACATTCCTTGATCAACCACTGTCTTCCAGGTTTTTCTTTTTCCAAATTTATAATTTAGTTCAAAAATATTGTTACAAATAATAGTAATTAACCGTACAAAATATTTTCTGATTTAAAACTAAATTCTAAATAATTTCACGAATAAAAATATTTTTAACCTTACAGGTTTTAAATATTACTAAAGTTATTAACTAAACCATTTTTTATTTTTTTAAAAAATATAGGTGATAATTCCAATATATTGGAAACAAATCAAGATTTAAATCATACTAGGTGGGTTGCCAACATTTTATAATATTACTTATCAATATATACATTACTAATTTAAAAACTATAAAGATAAATTATTATTTATATATTCATTTGAATTTTATGTGAAAATTGTTATGTATACAATATTCATTATTAATAAATTTGAATTCACTCAATTATATAAAATTAATAACTATACTTAATTAATAAAGATAAATTATTATTTATATATTCATTTGAATTTTATGTGAAAATTGTTATGTATACAATATTCATTATTAATAAATTTGAATTCACTCAATTATATAAAATTAATAACTATACTTAATTAATATTTAGTTATGTGTTTTCTAGTTTCTGCCTTTTTTAATTTAAACTTTTTTTTTGGATAATAACACAATATAAAAATATATATATATATATATATTAAACAGAATTATCTTTTTATTTTAAATAATTTTTAGATAATTTTTATTATTATTAGTTTTGATCATTTATATAATAAAAATAATTTAATTTTTTTTTTATTTTTGAATAATTTATATATTTTATTCATTAATGGCATAAACGATATTAACCTCTCTAATTTTTAACGTAAAATCTATATTGTGGAAAATCACTTCACAAATAATAATATAGATTTCTAAAATTTTAAATAGTCCGTTAGAGGTATATATTTGCTTAAATGTTTTTCTCATAAGAATCGATCTTAAACCCTTAGTCGCAAAACTCTAAATCCAAGAAAGTAAACATTAAACCATAAAAATCTTATTAAGTACAGATGACAAATTTCAGTATGTTGTAAACAAATCAAGGTCTTACATTTTGTCTATATATAGTCCGTCGGAAGTGTATACTTGTTTAAAATGTTTCTCATATTGTAGTTTTGATACTTACACTAATGTGAAATTATACCCCTAAACTCTAAAACTAAGGCTATCATTAACTAGAGAAACCTACTTGGATTTCTCTTTCTTTCTTTTTTCTAGTTAAAAAAAAAAAAAAATTAAAAAATGATCAATTGCAGGCCGTCACGTGTCAGTGAGGCCCGCAAACAGTGTTAAAACTCCCATGTGACCGATTCTTATTTGGTATATTTGGCAACCGGTATTTTAAAAAAAAATGAACTCCACCATTAAGAAACTAGGTAGTATGCTGCAATAAAGATGCTCTAAAGACGTATCCTAAACCCTAAACCTTAAACTCTAAGAAGCAAATTTTAAAGTTTAGGTCTCAAAACTCTAAATTCAAAAAGGTGAACACTAAACAATAAATCCTAAAAAGTGAACCCTTAACCCTATGGATGAAACCCTAAACCCAAGGATTGAAACCATAAACCTTAGGTTAGAAACCATAAACCTTAGAGTTAAAATCTTAAACCCTTGGTCCCAAAACCCTAAACCCTTGGTCCCAAAACCCTAAACCCTTGGTCCCAAAACCCTAAACCATAGGGTTTGAAACCCTAAACCCTAGGGTTTTGAAACCCTAAACCCTAGAGTTTTGAAACCCTAAACCCTAACATTTTGAAACCCTAAACCCTAGGGTTGAAACCCTAAACCCTAGGGTTTTGAAACCCTAATCCCCAGCGTTGAAACCCTAATCCCCATCGTTGAAACCCTAAACCCTAGGGTTTTGAAACCCCTAAACCCTAGGGTTTCAAACCCTAAACCCTAGGGTTTGAAACCCTAAACCCTAGGGTTCGAAACCCTAAACCCTAGGGTTCGAAACCCTAAACCCTAGGGTTTTGAAACCCTAACCCCTAGGGTTTTGAAACCCTAAACCCTAAGATTTTGAAACCCTAAACCCTAGGGTTCAAAACCCTAAACCCTAGGGTTCAAAACCCTAAACCCTAGGTTTCAAAACCCTAAACCCTAGGTTTCAAAACCCTAAACCCTAGGGTTTGAAACCCTAAACCCTAGGGTTTGAAACCCTAAACCCTAGGGTTTTGAAACCCTAAACCCCAGGGTTTCAAAACCCTAAACCCTAGGGTTTGAAACCCTAGGGTTTGAAACCCTAAACCCTAGGGTTTGAAACCCTAAACCCTAAACCCTAGAACTTAGGGTTTTGAAACCCTAAACCCTAGGGTTCGAAACCCTAAACCCTAGGGTTCGAAACCCTAAACCCTAGGGTTTTGAAACCCTAAACCCTAGGGTTTTGAAACCCTAAACC
Source organism: Moricandia moricandioides (assembly GCA_905132885.1). Lineage (NCBI taxonomy): Eukaryota > Viridiplantae > Streptophyta > Magnoliopsida > Brassicales > Brassicaceae > Moricandia > Moricandia moricandioides. The sequence continues at coordinate 108,318 of CAJHQQ010001071.1, forward strand.
CTAGGGTTTTGAAACTCTAACCCCTAGGGTTTTGAAACTCTAACCCCTAGGGTTTTGAAACTCTAAACCCTAGGGATCAAAACCCTAAACCCTAGGGTTCAAAACCCTAAACCCTAGGGTTCAAAACCCTAAACCCTAGGGTTTCAAACCCTAAACCCCAGGGTTTCAAACCCTAAACCCAAGGGTTTCAAACCCTAAACCCCAGGGTTTCAAACCCTAAACCCCAGGGTTAAGAAACCCTAAACCCTAGGGTTTGAAACCCTAGGGTTTTGAAACCCTAAACCCTAGGGTTTTGAAACCCTAAACCCTAGGGTTTTGAAACCCTAAACCCTAGGGTTTTGAAACCCTAAACCCTAAGGTTGGAAACCCTAAACCCTAGGGGTGAAACCCTAGTCCTTAGGGTTTGAAACCCTAAACCCTAGGATTGTGTGTGACCAAAGATCATCACTTATTGAATTATTGAAAACTTAAAAGTGTTAATGAGTTGATAAGCTTGGCTTTTGTTTTAGTCCATTTTATAGAATATATGAACCAAGTAGATGTCAGTTTTCAATATTCGGTTTGGCTTTATGCGACTGAATATTCTAATCTATCTCTATTCCAATTAAGAGAATATATGAAACTACACAATGCTTGGTTTAGAGATTGTGTGAACCAAATAGAGTTTGGCTTTTCAATCTCCGGTTTAGTTGTACCTGAGGATGAGGTTGGACCAGCCATAGTAACCGGCCTGGATGAGGTTGTCAACGGTGGCAGATCTGAGATATTCTTTATGGGAAGAGACCAAGAAGATCTTGATGCCTCTTTCTTTGATGTCATGGTACAGTTTCACCATGTGTGGTACTGCTGGTGCTTTCCTCTTCCTTATCCAATCCTCGAACTTCGTAGAGTTCAATTTCTCTCCTCTGTTTTCATTTCCATAATCAAATTATTAGTTTCATCAAACAAGATTAATCTTCGGTTATCTTAAACCGGGATGAATTGGAGAGCTAGTTATTAGATTTACCCAAAGAAGCCATTGGTCACGTGGTAAGGAATGGTAGAGAGAAGCGTGTCATCGATATCAAAGATCCAAGCGTCCATGCCATCACACTTAGTCTTGCTACAACACATGCTAAATGAAGGATGACCTCATCAACTGCTCTCTCCACGTCATCCCCGTATTGCGATGATGTCATGTACTTCTTGACGTGGGAGACGCACTCCTGAGGCACCACATCGAAGTTTCTAACGTTGTGTACTTCCACGTTGATCCTCCAGCTTTCGCAGTACCGTTTCAGGTTAGTGGAGAGTCCAGAAGAAACGATACCGTTTTGGCTTGAGGGCGACGAGCCGAGACCTTTGAGCTGGTTCAAGATGTTCCAGTCACGAGCTGAGACGGGTCCGACCAAGAGTGAGGCTAGTGCCAGAGAAAGAACAATGGACCGGTCCATGTTTGAAAAAGAAGAGGTTTGGATCTTTGAGAATCTGATCACAACTACAAATGGGTATGTCAAGAGGATTTTATAGGTAGAGAAGAGTCTCATTAAGAGGCACCAATAATAAAGAATAAGAGATAAATATATCTGAATCCAAGTTTTTGGCGTTTCATTAATTTTAATAATTTGATTGTAATTTTATTGTCAGAATTCTTTTAGTACTGATCGTTGTTTCCTATGTAATGCATGATATGAATTTTTCTAATTAATATTCAAATATTTAACAAAAGATACATAAAAATGGTAAAATGACTGTATTAATTAGGATCCAAAAGATACCACAGGAAAATTTAATGATCCAGTTTCCATTTAAAATAATTACACAATAAATTGTTTTATCGATTTTTTTTAAATTGGATTTGTGATTTTAAAAGGACAAACTGATTGAAGAGTGGGAAAACAAGCACATGGAATTTAATTACTTAATAAATATAAACCGGTGTGTGTTGTGATTTGCTAGTGAGGGTAGATGTAGACAAGGTTTAAATAATATTTGTGTAAATACAAAAAGATATATATATAGACACCGTGGCTAATCATGACTTTCAAGAACAACTCGCAATTGCAATTTTTGCAGATATATTATTATTGCTAGTAAATAATTCGTTACGAGTTGACAATTTAAACATTCGGCTTTGTTGAAATCTGAGCTGCCATCAGTACTGGTCACATGAACAGACCATGTGATGATCAATTGACAAAATATAATCATAATTATTTCAATCCTCACAAATTGAGAGTGGTTCGTATGTAAATGATGGTTTGGTAAAAATAAAATGACTTGATTATGAAGTAGGGTTAACAATACTCGAGTCGAAACATATAATGTAAATTAAGAATCTAAAAAAATAACCAAGAATGGTTTTAATTGCTTACGACGATTTGCTTGGTTAATTCTAGAGAGTCCATTCCCCCAAAGACAACATGGGCTTAGCCGTCTAAAGAGAATACAAATATGGGTTTTTGGGTCGGCACAAACTCTATGCTACTATGTGTTTATGATAGATCCATGACCTAGAGGAGGCATTCGTAAACGAGGATCAAACCATGTAAGAGCATGTCCAGTGAGTATTATAAAGGCCCATCTATATTTACGGCCCATATTTGATCACACTCAATCTTACCAACACATCACGCGTCGTCTCTAACCCTACAACCCTCTCGAGAGCTCCTCCATTGAAAGAGAGTAATTACAGATTCGAATTACTTCTAGAAGCGAAGCGAGCTTCCTCTTCAGTTTCCAAGGTTTTGTATCCTTCCCTCTCCCTCGTATTATTTCACGAATTGGAAATTCAACTAGGGTTTTGTTTCGGGTAGCTCGTGTTTATAGGGTTTATGATTTACTTGCTGTATGATTAGGGTTTGCTTTTCCTGCTAGAAATATTACGTATTTGTGTTGAGCAGCTGTTCTCTATCTGTGTGGTTTTAGTTTGTATACGATTAGGCCTTTTGCTTGCTAATCTTAATGGCATCCATCGATGAGTGTAATACTAGTCTTAACGTCGTTTTGTCTGTTGCAGTTTCGGTTTAGAAAGTTATGGGAGAAAGCCAAGCCATGGTTGCTGATGGCTATACCTCTGCTGCTACCGTGGAACCGAATGTTGATTCATCTCAATCGGGCAGTAATGTTTCTTTGGTCAATGGGACTGGTCCTGAAGGTGGTTCAACTGCGCCAGTTGAGAATGGAAATGCTACTGAAAACGTGCCTGTAACAGCTCCAGCAACAGGGCATGTAGACAATGCTGGTAATTTCTTCTTCTTCTACTCGCTCGTGTGTGTGAGCACGTTATATTTATATTGTTAACTTCGATGATACAATTCTTTGTTTATTCCATCTCTGTTGTGACAGGTTCTGCTCTTTCACCCGAAGAGGAGCGCTTATGGAGTATTGTAAGGGCTAATTCTTCAGAGTTTAATTCTTGGACTGCTCTGATTGAAGAAACAGAGAGGATAGCTCAGGTATGTGTGGCTTTCCATGATGAATATACTTGTTCTCTATGTACTCAGCCTTGACCTATGTAAATTTATGTGCGTGGCTTTATTGTTTAATATCTGAATCATGTTTCCATTAGCCTTAATTTTTTGTTAAATCATGCAAGTGACAAAAGGGTATTTGGTTTACAGACATAAGTCGCTTTCATCTTTGTATATTGTTATGTACTTTATTTTCTTTGATCAAGATTGATAATGTTTTCTTGCTGCCTTAATTACAGGACAATATAGCAAAAATCAGGAAGGTGTATGACGATTTCCTAGCTGAATTCCCTCTGTGTTATGGATATTGGAAAAAGTATGCGGATCATGAGGCTAGGGTGGGGGCAATGGACAAAGTCGTGCAGGTTTATGAAAGAGCAGTGCAGGGGGTGACATATTCAGTAGACATATGGCTGCATTATTGCGTTTTTGCCATCAATACATATGGAGATCCAGACACCATCAGAAGGTAATGAGTGGTTTTCTTCTATTTGTATGTGTATTTATAGTCTGATTGGTTTTTCAGTTACCTAGAAAAATGATTTTTACCATCTAACCCTCTTCTTAGATTGCTACAGCAAGTTCTCATTTGTGGCGGAAGATCTGATGGAATTAGTGTAGAAAATACTCATTTTCTTTAATGCAATTCACTTTCTTTTGGGTCTCCCTCCGTAGCTTTCTCTTATCTTTATCTGAACCTGCTCCATTTTTGTGGTGCTCTATACTTCTCTTGTTTGAAAATTTTAAATTAAAAAAATACCTGTTTTAATTGTCACCCTCCCCACGAAGTGTATCCATATGCAAAATGCTGCTGGGAAGATCTCAACCAGTTTTGGACTTTAGGTAGTCTCTGACTGCTCGATTTTGGCCACGGTATGCTTTTACCAGGAAGGTAAATGCAGTGTTTGGCAATAATCTGCGTTCAAAAAGTGAATCCTTTTTTTTTCCATAGAACTTGTGCCTCTTTACTGATTGGACGCGTATGTGTGTCTTTCAGCGTATATGACATTCTTCTTTTTTTTATGTTGCTTCTGCAGCCTTTTTGATAGAGCTTTGCTTTACGTGGGAACTGATTTTCTGTCGTCTCCATTGTGGGACAAATACATCGAGTATGAGCACATGCAGCAGGACTGGAGCCGACTTGCCATGATTTACACCAAAATATTGGAGAATCCTATTCAAAACCTTGATAGATACTTCAGCAAGTAAGTGACTTCATCAATCATTTTCCTTTGCACTCTGAATTGGATATTTCATGTGGATTACAATTATTATGTTGAAAATAATTTATATGTTGATTTAGCACTTAATCGAAGTGAGCCATATGGCAAATGAGCTGATGTCATGGATATGATAAACTGATTTTAAGTGCTAATCTCGTTTTGCTCCCAACTTCCGTGTACTTTCCTAGTGATTTAGTGTTACCTAGGGTTCTTAGTTTATGCTCAGAATTTTAGTGTCTTTCTGTTGTTTATAAGTGCTAGTCTTGCTGCAGCTTTAAGGAGCTAGCTGAAACACACCCTCTGTCTGAATTAAGGAGTGCTGAGGAATCTGCAACAGTTGATGTTGCTAGTGATGTTTCTGAAAGTGCACCATCTGAGTCCGATGTAAAGGCAGATGAAGGAAAATCTCAAGCTGATGGTACATCTGAACCATCTAAATTGGAAAGTGCTGGTTCAACTGATCCTGAGGAATTGAAGAAATACATTGGCATCAGAGAAGCTATGTATATCAAAGCGAAAGAGTTTGAATCTAAAATCATTGGTTTCGAAATGGCGATAAGAAGGCCCTATTTCCATGTGCGGCCTCTCAATGTAGCAGAGCTGGAGAATTGGCATAACTATCTGGACTTCACAGAGAGCGATGGAGACTTCAATAAGGTACTGGGGTGCTTAACTCTTTTATATGTGAAGATACTAGTGCTTTTGTAGATTAAGAGGTACCGCTGTAATATTATTGACCTACAGTTTAGTAGTATCTGGTGCATCATATGCTTTATTGGGTTTCCATTGGATCAAGCAACTTTTAAATGGGAAATAAATGGGACCAAGCATGGGCCTCTATTTGGTAACTTTAAGGATAAGTAGTAAGTATTTCACACTCTCAATTTGTCAATAGTTTTTTTTTCCGGTACGTGAGTTATCGCTGTTGTTAAAAGTACCAACGTTATTAATGCAGGGGTCTTCATAACAATCTGTCTGTCATGCTCTGTTCTACTTGTGGAGTGTTTGTTCTTTCTATGTTTACATATTTTTGGTTTTTAGCAGTGATCATGTATGCTTTACATTAGATTCTTTTCCAATAGGTGGTCAAGCTGTATGAAAGATGTGTAGTTGCGTGTGCAAACTACTCTGAATACTGGATTCGCTATGTATTAAGCATGGGAGCAAGTGGAAGTATGGACCTTGCAGACAACGCTCTTGCTCGAGCAACTCAAGTCTTTGTCAAGGTAGTTAATTATCATTACTTATGATTGACTTTGTAGAAAAGTTAATATACTGCTTTGGCGTTCTTGGTTATTTATTTGCTTTCTTTTCTTTGGCAGAGACAACCAGAAATCCACCTTTTTGCTGCTCGATTAAAAGAGCAGAATGGGGATATAGCTGGTGCTAGAGCTGCATTCCAATTACTGCACTCTGAAATTTCTCCCGGCCTTCTTGAAGCAGTAATTAAGCATGCAAACATGGAACAACGACTAGTAAGTTTTCATGAGCAAGTAGTGATTGAAGAACTAGCATAGGCTATCACCACTGCACTGTTCCTTACTCCTAATCTTGTTTGTAGGGAAATTTGGATGGTGCTTTTTCAGTGTATGAGCAAGTGATTGCTGTTGAAAAGGGCAAAGAGAACTCCATATTACTGCCGCTGCTGTATGCGCAGTATTCAAGGTTTTCATACTTGGTATGTCTGCTAACTCAGAGTTTATAAAACCGATTTCTTAACTCCTTTTGTTTAGCTTTGTTGAAAGAGTATTTGATGAGTTTGGCTTCTTTTTTTTTTTTTCAATAATACTTTCAGGTTTTACGTGACGCTGAGAAGGCTAGGAAGATTATAGTTGAAGCACTTGACCACGTGCAGCCATCAAAGCATTTCATGGAAGCACTGCTTTTTTTCGAGACCATTCTGCCACCACCAAGAAAGATTGAATACCTTGACCCACTTGTTGAAAATTTGATAAAGCCAAATGTAGACACCCAGAACATTGCAAGTTCCACTGAGAGAGAGGAGCTATCGTTAATATATATAGAGGTAACGGAGCAAAAAAGAAGAGCAGTCTGTTTTTGTAAACTTAAGTCTTCATCATTGTGTTTAATATCAAATGTGTTTATGGCTTTTGCAGTTCCTGGGACTTTTCGGAGATGTTGAGACCATAAAAAAAGCGGAAGATCGGCATTGTAAACTCTTTTTACCTCACCGGAGCAGGTCAGAGTTGAAAAAGCGTAGCGCAGATGAGTTTCTCTCTTCAGATAGGACGAAATTGGCCAAAACTTACAATGACACTGCGCCTGCTCAGCCAGTGTCCAATGCATATCCAAATGCACCGACTCAATGGTCCGGTGGCTATGCTGCACAGCCTCAAACTTGGCCACAACCACAAGCAGCTCCTGCACAACCACAGCAGTGGAACCCTGCCTATGGCCAACAGCAGGTAATTGAAAGCAACTCGTTTACTTCATTGCTTAGCGATTACTCTTATTCACGTTTCCAATATTCACGCTAGGCTGCGTATGGTGCATATGGTGGCTATCCCGCTGGCTATGCTGCTCCACAAGCACCAACGCCCGTACCACAAGCTGCTGCTTACGGCGCATATCCTGCTCAGGTAACCGATTGTGTTTTAAGATTGATTAACCTAGCTGCAAGTTGTTTAATTAAGAATTTTTTTTTCATTTGATCAACTAATGGACTTGTTATTTATTTTTGAAATTCAGGCATACCCAGCTGTAGCCACTGCGCCACTGGCTGCGCCGGTCCAGCAACCAGCTGCTGCTCCTCCTCAAGCTTACTACAACACTTACTACTGAGTCTGTTGGTGTCGCTTGTCCTTAGACATTTGCTTTTTAGCTACTCAAGTTTAGTGTCTGACTCTCGTCTGAATGCTTACGTGTCTCCTTTATCGATCAGTGACAGTTTTACTTTCAAGTTACTTGGATTTTCCCCGGTTATGATACAGATTGCAAGAGACAAGGTTGAATTAATGGCCGGTTAGTGCGGTTTAATAGACAAAGTAAAAATTTGCCTTTTCTTGCTATATTTTCACCCATATTTATTAAAATGTCTCCGCTCTGGAAAAGGAAAAATGAGTTATGGACCTCAAACTAAACTTTGTGGGTAAATTACACAGTTAAAACATAGGCTCAATTAACTGAAAACAAAGTTTAAGCGTGATTGTTAGCAGATCTATAAAATTTCACCGTTCAAGTTCCAAGTCGATTCGGGATAACCTGTCAGTTCGGGTTCGGTTATCAGATTCGGTTAATATGCACACGCCTAATACTCTCAGTGTACAAGATTAAAGTCTTAATGAAAATCAAACACTTTCTAGATAAAGGGAAAAACACAATGTAAAGATAATCTTACAAGGAAGAAACGTTGTAACAGAGTTAGTTACAAAGCTTACAACAACAAACACAACATTTTTTTTTTTACATTTTTCTGCAGTCTTTTCAAAAAAAACTGATTTAAGACACATGCTTCGAACTTTTTTGCTTATAATAAAGGTCGCAAACTGGGAAGGCCATCCGAACTAGAGACCTTCTGCAGTATAAGAAAGATGACACCAAGCTTGTGAATGGGAAAAGCTTCTCAGATTCTCTAATCGCAACCGAGAAGAACTATAAAGCAGTGCGAGCAACAGGAATGGCATGGATTACCCAAAGAAACAGAAGAAGGTGAATAAGCCCACGATGCAAGATGCGTCTGTGTATGTATATAACAATTGAGAGCCCTCTGCCTAGCATTCTAATGCATAAGTCTGCACCTGTTGTTCATGTTTTTTGAAGGATGAGAATCGATATCATCATGTTTTATTTCAAAAGATCAAAAAACATCAACCTTCTCAATAATTCTACCTCGGCCAGGTTCTCCTCAGGTGAGCTGTTTGGTGCAGTGAGGTTGGACGCAGCAGCTGTGTTGTACCGGAAGATCCTAAGCTTCCCCTCCTGTGAAAGTATTAAAGAAGTCTTAAGAGACATATAATTGAGGATGAGTTGCACATAATTGGATCACTAACCTTTGTCCCATAAACAAGACCTCCTCCAGGAGAAGGATGAAAGCAAGCAACATTAACTTCATCCTCTGAGCTAGGAAGTATTCTCACCAGTTCCATATCTGAAACTCTGTAAATCTAATGGAAGAGAAAAAGGTTGTAAATGATTATTTAAGTTTATATAGTAAATGATATAACATAGGATCAGCAATCCAAAATCACTTGAGCATAAACGTTACCTCCAGCACTGTGAAAAAATGTGATGTTGTTTCTCCATCACTCACAATGCTCTTCAAAAGAGAACCATGACGCCGACCATATGCAAGCAATATGTGCTCGGAGGTTGGAGAGAACTACACGGAAAATTCTAATTGTAAAGTACATCACAATAATACTAATCAGTGAGCAACTTTAGCCTATGGCGGTGAGAATATCATGGACCTACACAAATATAAAGCACTTAACAAAAACAGTGGAGTTTTGGGATGAGACTTGACCTATGGTATTTACATGTTATGTTAGTTGATGCCATAGTTTAGCTCAATCAGGAGGCTGGTTAATAGACTATTTCACAAGATACTTTACAATATAAGAAATGTACATTTCTCACTTTCTCACAGTGGTTGCATTTCATTTTGTGGATCAAATCATTGCTATGCAAGCAAACAAACAAAGAATAGATAAAGAAAATGCTATGGTTACAGAACCATCATAGACATAACAATGAAGAGAACAAAGACCAGTTACTAACCCACACCAGGTTCCCTTCCAAAATGAAGGGGCACAGAAAAAATTGCAACGAAGACTTATCTTTAAGCAAATATATCAAATCTAACTAGGTGACTAACCTGGATAGAGGTCAAGCAATGTGCAGCCCTGATTGCCCGTGACACAAGTACTGAACCAAATCTGTAGACATATATAAGACACTATCGTTAGTTTCCTGTTATATTCCCTTTCAAAAGTTGAGAAATGTAATAACACTTACGTTTCCTTTTCGAGAGAATACACACGAAGTTCATACATAACTTGATGTGCTGTGACAGGATGCCGAGTAGGGGAAGTTGCAAGCCCTGAATCTTGTTGGACCAGAGTCTGCAAACCAGGATCTGCCTCAGCATGAGGAATAACACATGCAACACAGGCTGCTAAATATTTCCCACATGGCGAAAAATGGGCTCCCATTTCACTGCAAAGATAAACATGCATATTGTATCTCCATCAACAAAAGTGAAATATTATTTAGCAGCCAAGAGTAGCACAACTACATTAAGGAGAAAATTTACCTGCAAAGAACGGCGTGATGAATTGTTATTCGGCATTTGTCGGACCTTAGTATTGCACAAGGGTCTTTGATGTCATGTGACCACACTCTAAGTTTGACAGTGCAAGGCAACTCTGCAGCAGCAATTGAAGTAGCCAGTTCAGATGGGAGTCTGTTTACCACAGGTTGAGCATCAGTTCCTTCCTGTTGAGCGTTACGAGAGGAAAGACCTCCTGCTAAACCAGATCCTGCGAAGCGGGACTGTGAAATTCGGTCCCTGGAGTCGCCTCTTGCAGAAACTCCATATAAGTTAACACCACCAGGAATTTCTAATGATGCCACTGCAGCCTCTAGACTGGCTGTGGATGAATGAGATGCTGAAGAAGAACCTGTATGAGGAGCTGTGCCACTACTACCAGGAGGAAGAACCCCTAAGTTAGCACCAGCCTGGCTTTGAGCCATCAACCACCCTTGTAGAAAAGGTAACTCCCACGAAACTCTGTCTCTGGAGTGAAATAATTGCTGAAATTGCCCAAACTCGAGCAAATCTGATTGACTTGACACTTGCCTGGGAATTCTATTTCCTCCAATAGGTTGAGCTTCATCTATATCCATAGCATCAACGGCAGTGGTCGAA